>VOMN01116868.1:0-17774 GCA_014899125.1 Orchestia grillus
AGTTCCAGGATTCCGAAACACTTGACACAATATCAATGTCCCTTGTCAAAGACTTCAAAACCTCTGTTATAGAACAGGTTATGAAATAGTATTATAGTTTTTAAGTGTAGTTTCTCATTAGCATAGGATGAAGTGATTTTGTCACTGGAAATATTTTTCAGCAAAGCAATTAAAGTTCAATCCCTTTTTGCAGTGTCCACATGTATCTAGGAGGCAATCAAACTGAATTAACTCACCCCAATTGAATGTATTTGATTCAAATTTGTAGCCAATTTTGGTATTCTGTATGATTCATAACGGTAACATGTTTTCTACAAATTTACATGTTCCTGTATGGCAGTGCTTATGAAATAAGGTTGAGCAAACAAGTTTTTTTACTTGTAAAACTTACTCTATGTGCTTTTGTTTCTATGAAATATCAAAGTGTCTAACTAAAAGGTTTCATTCATTGACAGGTTACAACTTTCATATCTCCTGTACATTATTACAACTTAATTCTCCAGAGTTGTGTGTAGAATTTTACTGGGTATGCATGTCAGTGTACAGGTCTGTTTGCTATTGCATAGGCAAACTGTAAATGATAGCTGCAAGTAATACTATTGTGTTGGTAATGTCTCAAAAATAATTATCTGCTCTACCAAGCTTCATCAGCTTTGAGAACATAGTCAAGCTAATAGTGATTAGTGAGTCTGGCAAATGGCAACCATCAAACTGTAGATACTTTCTGATATGTTGGTCACATTTCTGTTAATATTTTTAATAATGCTTACAGGATGAAGAACGTACTTCTGGGGAGTCAAATTTCTTAGCCCTCTTCTTACAAGGATCACAGGGTGGAAGAGCCTTGGTTAACTCCATCAATGACTGCAGTTCAGTGGAATCATGTGACCAGCTGCTTGCAGTGGAATCACTTGCATCTACTGAGGTACACAGGCAAAAAACACAAGCCATTGACATTGGCAGTGCAGAGCAGTCATGCCAAGTCCTGACTGATTCTCAGCCTGAAATGAACATGCCTGGTTTTGATGACAATGAAGAATGTCTGATGGAACTGACGTGCGGCGTCCCTCCAATCATTTCTTCTATGATAAAAAGCCGAGAAAAACTTGAAAGTTACTCTGAAAGCATAGATAATAGTCAGATGGATCACACATGTCACAGCTTACCAGTCAGATCTGATGTTTATTCTGTGAATCGTGAAAATGATCTTGAATTTCAACAAAATAAAGTGTGTGCTAATTTGTCAAGTTTCTCTCTGAAAGGTGATAAAAATTGTGAAGTTGTAACAACTGATCAATCATTAAAAAACTATGCTACTGAAAACATACCATGTATTTCGGTTTCACCAGTGTTCAGCATGAGATCTGAAGTTGCAAATTTATCCAAAACAACCCCAGTAAATGAGAACAATAAGGTGCTGACTTCCACAATACCATCGACACTTCCAGTACCTAATAATGAGACACTTGGAGTGTGTGACATGGAGTTCACCAATGTAGTCCGCCCGCACTGTGAAACTCGAGGTGAATGTGACATGGAGTTCACCAATGTGGTCCGCCCGCACTGTGAAACTCGAGGTGAATGTGACATGGAGTTCACCAATGTGATCCGCCCGCACTGTGAAACTCGAGGTGAATGTGACATGGAGTTCACCAATGTCATCCACCCTGTATGTGAGACACTCAGCGAGTATGGAGTTGAATTGACTGGTGTGGTTCATCCACTATGTGAAACACAGAGTGAGAGTGACCTGGAGCTAACCAAAATCGTCACTTCACAGTGTAAGACCAGTAATTGTGATGTGACGGTTACTAGTGTGGTCCAAACACAATTTGATGCTTATGCTGAGTGTGACATAGAGATCACTAATGTGGTCCACCCACAACGTGAGATCAGCACATGTGACATGGAACTCACTAATTTGGTCCTGTCACAACGTGAAACCAGCAAGTGTGACATGGAACTCACTAATGGAATCCAGCCGCAACGTGAGACCAGCAAGTGTGACATGAAACTTACTAATGTGGTCGAGCCACAACATGAGACGAGCAAGTGTGACATGGAACTCACTAATGTGGTCCAGCCACAACGTGAAACCAGCAAGTGTGACATGGAACTCACTAATGTGGTCCAGCCACAATGTGAAACCAGCAAGTGTGACATGGAACTCACTAATGTGGTCCAGTCGCAATGTGAAACCAGCAAGTGTGACATGGAACTCACTAATGTGGTCCAGCCGCAATGTGAAACCAGCAAGTGTGACATGGAACTCACTAATGTGGTCCAGCCACAACGTGAGACCAGCAAGTGTGACATGGAACTCATTAATGGGGTCCAGCCACAACGTGAGACCAGCAAGTGTGACATGGAACTCATTAATGGGCACCCTCACTGTGAAACCAGCCAGTGTGATCAGGAGCTCACTTGTTCAATCGAGTCAAAAAACAGGACTCTGGAGGAGTATAACACTAATGACATTCAGTTCCCTGAATGCTGCACGAAATTTATAAAGTCTCCCATGGAAAATGCTGGGGTGTTCATTACTGGCACGGAATTGAAAAATTCGAATTCATGTCATGGAAATGAAGAGGAAGACTGTGTTGGTGATTCAGGCCAAGATCTGATTCGTAATGTCTCTGTACTATCACGAAATTCAGTTGGTAATAGTAAAAGTTCTGAGTCAAAAAAGAAGCCAAGTCTTGGTCTCTCTGAGAAAGATTGCACCCCCGATTTAACAGTGCTTCCGAATTTAGCTAATAATGACAATTTGAAAGATCCCAAATCTCTGATAACAGGCTTGACTGAGCACGATGTCTCGAAAAGTAACATCCATTCAAAAAATTTATGTTCAAGTTCATTTGCACAGTCGTCACGAAATTGTAAAATTTTCAACAATGGTGTTACAGTGGTTAATCAAGACTGTGGTGGGGAAGGTTTGGAAGGTGATTTGAGTGGCAAAGAAAATGAAAACATTAGAATTGAAAATACGTCAGCTCAGGACGAACACGTTAGGGTAAGTTTAAATGAACAATTTTTAGTTGAAGAGAATAACCAGTGTATGAAAAGTGATGGCCAAAAGAATTTGGCAGTTACATTTCACTCCTTGAATACTTCTCCAATAAGCACTAATATGGAGGTTTTAGAAAAATCTACTGTGGAATCTTCAAAACCCTTTGTTTGCCCTGGATGTCACGAAGAAAAAACCCTCTTTGATGATCAGTAAGTAGGATTTCCTAAGTTAAATACTTTTTGTATTTGAGTGCTTGCTTACTAAAAAATCATGACTACACTTTAATATGTAATTGTATGTGTTACTGTTTCAAAAGGGAGAAAGGCTCTCTCAAGAAAATACTTCATTAAATCATATATGTGACCACTAATATGATAAGCACTAATAAACTCGGTAGAGCTTCTGAAGATTTTGCACATTGTGGGATTATTGGATTAAGTTTACTCTGATCCCATTATTGGGATAATTATTTTCCAGAGAAAATGTGCATCAAGCATTATGCATAATGATTTACATTATAAAATACTGGAAGACATCACTCTATATGCACATGACATGAAGAGCACCAGGTTTGATGAATATGAAAAAATGACTTGTAATGAAAGGCTAAACCAATAATTAAATATTTCTCTGTGATAAAAATGTTAATAAAAAATATGAAAATGCTGAGTTTTTATGCTTGTCTGAATGTGATATACTTGTTTATTCTAACAAAAAATTAATAATAAATGAGAAAAATCTTAACTCCTAAATCCTAATGCCTAAACATTATTGAGATTTCAGTAAGAAGTCTATCATCAATGCAGTCACTCAGTTTTATCTGTCTGCAGATTAATCACAAAATGCCCAGCAGCAGGAAACCCTTTTTCAAACTCTTACTTGTGTACTTATATTGGAAAAGTATTTTTCATGGCTTCTGGCAGAAGATCATTGTTTATTGGAGACTAATCAGTTGCATTGATAACATCAAAATTATTTGTAAGATATGCACTATTATTTGATTTCTTTGGGAAACATTGTCTCTTCTATAACTCCATTGGTTTCTTTAAGCTTTTGTGGAAAAAATTGTAGGGGTGGCAGTAGCAGTATTTTATTCTTCAGCCATGGCTCACACTGAGATGAGCTGTCATATTTTGCTATATAGTTGAGGTGTGACATTTTCTTTCTATGTTATGTTACTAATGACTTTGTGGTGGAAGAAGTGCTGGTCGACATTTTCCTACATAATTGCAAATTTGGTGTAGTACAAATAATTACTGAGCAATCAATTCATTTCCATGTGCGTTGATATGCAGTAGCAAAGAATAACTTAATAATGTAACTTGGAGCTATTCAAAACAGTCATCCTACACTGTATAATGAGCAAACTGCCTAAGTAGATTGAATTTATTGATTATAAAATTTGGATAATGAATTTCAATATTTATTTATATTTGGCTAATTATTGATTAAAATTTATTCCTTGAACATATCAAAAACCAGTTACTTTTTTTTTATTTTTCAAAGTTTATCTTGTTAAGATCTTGTGATAAGAATGTAAAAGGGGAAAGAACTTAGATTTTTTATGTTATAGGTATATGAGAGTTGACCTTTTTAAATCTCCCCAGGTATAAAAAATCTGCTTTGTTTGGAAAAAGCAGCTCTTTCCTCAAGCTGTGATAATACAGAATACATTGTTTGGGTCATTTGGGACCTTCAATAAACATGATTAATATAGACATTTGGTCAATAATATGAGCTCATTTGTCCATAAAAACACTAAAATATTTATTTCTATTTAGGTGAATAGTATTTCCAGGTACCTATACAACATAAGCCACCTTAAGATCAAGAGTTTGCAAGGGGTTATGAATTTTGTAGCAATTTATCTCCTTTACAAATCTCTGGCTAATATGGGTTGACATGGTAGTTCAAGTTTATCGATAATGCACCTTCACTGCTTGTCAGTGCAGTTGTTAGGTATTTTTATGAGATGCCCTATCACACTGCATTGCAATAGGTGCAAAGCAGCAGACATCCCACAGAATTGTGCTGAACAAAATAATAACTTGAAAAAAACATTTCTACTACCTAGTGCAACTCCTGTACATGCACAATGACATGTCAGTTTCTGGTTGACTGTGACTGGATTGCCTAGATGATGTTTTGCCCCCCTACTCCAAGCTTCAATTCAGCCTAACTTATTTTCATTATGTTGTGCTGTTAAAATGCTTCCATGCACTGCTCACCTGTTGCTATGCTGATGTTTATTTGCTTCCTTCAGTGTTACTTCTCAAAGTGTCATGACAGTGTATTATTTCACCTATGGTTGAATGCATTAGAATAGAACTAATGTATTTAGGTTACTTACTCAGCCTTAGGTTCTACCGTGTGACATGCTTTCTCCAGTTTTTATTGTGGTAATATTTGAGACATAGGTGCTTCGTTGATGCCATGCTAATTATCCTTAGCTCTGCTTGCAGGTTTGAAAATGGCTCCTTGTTGGTTTTCTTGGGGGTGTTGGTAAAATGGGGGTGCACAAACCAAATGCAGGTACTGTCCTTTTAGTTTCACTTGATATACAATCTAAGCATTCCTACTCCTTGTAGTATTCTGAGACTTAAGCACCTTGCTGCCATACTTCCTCTTCCTGTCCTTTCTTGTAGGTTCAAGGATGGCTCCTAGTTGATTGTCTTCCATCTTTCATAAGGTTTGGCTCAACAAGCCAAATGCAGGTACTGCCATGGCCCATTTTGCTACACCTGTTTTATGATCTCTCTCTTTCTATGAACAAGGTTGGAGAAGATCTCATTTGTAATACATAGTCTTGTTTGGAAGAAGTTAGTCTTCCTATTTTATTTTACATAGTTATCATTCTTGTCATGCTTGTTACCTCAGGGTTGCCTCTCCCCTCACAACCATCTGGTATGTACTCATAGTCATCTTATCATACTGTAGCTATCCTATATTGTATTATTTTGTTGTACATAGGGATAGAAGAGTGTTCCAACGCTTCAGTAAATATTTGTATGTGTATATATATATTAGGAAATTTAAATTTCCTTTCTGAGGAACCTGAGAGCCTTTCAAATTTCACTCATATATATATATATCACACTAGAAAATGCCATGTTGAGATAAACCTACTGGAGTTTGCAATTGTGTTCCAATTTTCTTTGTATTATTTTGTAATTTATTTAAGTGAAATTTCTGTTCAGGTATAGGAAAAATGGGATGACTCTGCTGTGCATGGGTGAAAAAGCTCTGCTGAAGTGCAGGGTTCCACAGTTGCAGGTGCTCCTCTCACTACAATCAAGCTGTGATGGCCATAGGATCATTGAGAATGCACGTTGGCTTCCCAAGGCCTGCGGTGAGTTCATAATTACATTTTTGTAGAGTTTGTTAACTTTACAATTACTGCTTTATTGCTCATATATAAATTTTTGAAGGATCTAATTAAATGGCACTAATAAATTTTTAATAGCTTTGGATGTCATGCTGCAAAGATGCTCAGTTCATATGATTGCAGTTTAAGAATTACTTCTGTATATTTAGATCTACTTTTTAAAAATTCAGCAAATGTTGAAATGTGTCATTTAAAAAGATCTGAATCACAGCCTGAGTACACAGAATGCTGTTAATGCTGCTACTGTGTGACTTGCTTGTAAATAATCATGGAGCTTCCTATTATAACCTAAGGAATGCTACTTGACTATTACTTCTTGAGTAATGTGCATCCTGTGTTTCTCATGATCATTTTGATATATAGGTGTTCTCACCTTTCCTTGAATATTCTAGTAAAGTATGTTCATAGCTGAATTTTAAGTTTAATTTTATGCATTTAGACAGTTCAAGCTGTATTGTATTCAAGGTTAAGATGCATTGAATTGAAATTAGAAACTTTTTATTAAGAAGCACATGATGCTATTGATATGGTACCACTCCAAAAGTGGTACATGCATCTAAAGATAATTAAATTTTTTTTCACTGTCTTCCTGTGTCTGGGAGAAAGATGTGCCTGAAGCTGAGTCAAAGCTATGAAGAAATTACTAGAGCACAATAGTTCTTTAGGATCATAATTAGAGTAGTCAATTGAGTTTTGTTATAGGTCTGGCAGCTTTCACTTGTTTACTTGTCATATCATTGTATAGGATTTAGCTGTAGCTTCTTTATTTATTGCAAAAGTATGCCAAGTTCTATCAGGCCATGATAGTAGGAGCACAAAATAATTAGGGTTGTGTTTCTGAACTCAGTTGAGACTCAACTACACAATCATGTTTTCCTTACAGACATTTCTTTATTTCAACTCTCTTGCACCTTCATAAACTTGTGTAAGATTTAAGATTTACTTGATTTCTGTGTGAAATGTATGATCTGAACTCAGTGAAAACAATGCATTGTGACAGTGTTTTCTGCAATCTATATTCACTTCAAATTCAAACTTGATATGAAGGCCAACATCTGTTAGAGCCTTTATTTTTACCAATAAACTCCCTCTAAGAATCACACATTGGACAAACAAATTGATCCTTCTGCCCCTTTAGCTATGAAGAAGCCTTGTCAGTAAGTTTCTTACACTATTAGGCACTTCATATCATATGCAATTTTCAACTCTCATTGGGTAACACAGTTCATAAAATAAATGTCCTTATTTTTGGGAGGTCAAGACTACTTATGAAAGTCTACCAAACACTGCTTACCCTACCTTTTAGTTCATACTTTTGCCAAGAAATTCTTCATTGCGTCTACACATAGATTAAATTACACACTTTTCATTTGGTTGTGGAAGATTACTTATGCCCATATCATCTTCATCACTTCTGAAACACCCCTGAACTACTCCATACTAATAAACTACAAACATTAAAACTTCTCACATATATACCCACTGCTCTGAAAAACACAATACTTGACTGTTTCTCCCACTACACTGTTGCACTCCAGAAACATCCTACTCGTCCCTTCATTCTGCCTCCATGTGAATCTACTCACTCAATAAGTTTTTTGCTGAACTCCAAACAAAAGATGACTTCCATAACTTCCATCATAGAGTTCCTACCTCAGTCTTTGGTATCCTCTTTGTGTATAAAAGACTAGAGGTGTTAACCATTCTTGATTTTTTTACCACTTATCCAGTTCACACTCTTTTGTTGTCCTTTCAATTTTTTTCATTCCCAAACTGTTTCACCTTCATGATTTCTTAAAACCCAGTCATCACAAATCTTCCATATCTAATATGCACAATCATTGGGATATTTAATTTGCTTGTATGTCTCTTGCATACCTTCTCCTATGCCTATTCCACTCAAATTCCTTTGAAAATATAGCTCGCCTCTGTACTACTTAATCCTTCAGTCACTCAATCCTTGTAATTCAATAAAACCTTTATTACTTGTTCAGAAAACAGGCTCCACCCAAGGTTACTGCAAATTGCATCCCCACCTGTCCATTTTAAGGCATCCAGTGCTAAACAACCTACTTGATCCTGAATCACCTCCAACTTTTTAAGGTCACTTTCATTCCATGTTTAACATTTATCTTTACATTACATTAGATACTGCAACATACTTCCACATCCCTCCCACGTTTACACCTGTGGGTTGTACACTAAGCTACTCTTCTAAAGTATCCACACCTCTGCCTCCATCTTCACTCAGAATGCATCCTAGGTACTTATATATATATTTTTTTATGACTATTTCTCTCTGATGTTCCTCATCCAATTCATCTCTATTCATAATCATGACATTACTTCTGTTCTATTCCTACCTATTACATTACTGAATTTTACAAAAAAATTCTACTACAACCATTTACAATATAAACCAGTACCTGTAATTCCAGCCATAATTCACTAACAACAATGTCATCAGCATACAACAAAAAACTTAGTCTTTCACTGTAAACATTTATTCCTAAGCCACTCTTTTGCATACAAACAGCTAATTCTTTTATGTAGAAAGTAAACAGGGTAACAAAGTGCACCCCTGTCTCACTCCCTAAATATTCATTACTTGTTCAGTTTCTCAGTCCCTTTACTGGGATTTCGCACTGGTGTGTTTCCATATGGACGTTTTGCTATGTTCATTATTTTTCTACTAAAACTTATTTTCCTTAAAATATAAAGCAGCCTTTAATGGTCTACTCTCTCAGATACATTTTCAATATCTAAGAATACCAGATACACTTACCCCCTTTTCCTTCACTCTTTCAATTATTTCATGCACAAAAAACCAGTTGTCCCCACCATGTCTGAACATTATGAAAAAAATACAGAAAAACAATATGTTTTTTATAACCTGTCTCATCGTTTCATTCAGAATGCTGCAGAAATTTTTACATACAGTGTCAGCCAGTGCAGTAGGTCTATAATTCTTTGTTTCTTTCCTACTCTTATGCTCACCCTTGTGTACCAAAGCTACATTGCATTTGTTTCATGCATCTGAAATATTTTCATTCCATATCTCATCAAACATTTTAACATAATCACTAAGCTCATACCTCCATGCTTATAGAACTCTTGTGGAATACTGACAGGTCCTCTTGCTTTCCCCCTTGTTGCCACCTTTTCAGGAACTTTCAATCACCTCACATATAATCTCACCATCTAGTTGCAAATCATATTCACCAGTTTAATGATTTACATCATTCACAGCAATTCCTTGTTCATGTATTCCCCCTATATCTCCCCTAAATTCTCCAACTGCTTTTACCGTTTGCAATTACTCATTTAGTTTGTGACCATTTGCAAATTCATGCACTTGTAATTCATTACATCTATTTTATCCTTGTATGAATTTATACCAATCTTTTATTCCATCTATGCCTTTTTTTCAGATTTTCAATCTGGAGTTCTTATATTTTACCCCAGCCTCATGAACTAATCTCTTCATTTTCTTATGTTGACAGATATGTTCTTCCCGTACATCTTGCCACTCTGTTTTTGTTATCCTCTGCTTTCCAAATAATTTTTGCATTTTTCTATCTTATTTGGACTGTTTCTTTACAAACATTTTTTTATATCTCTTGTGAACCATTAGTCTCTTAGTATTGCTTCTGCACTTCATTCACTCAATTGTTTGCTCTGCAATGTCATACAAAGTTGTTGTTACTTTACTATTCAAATCATTCACATTTTCATTCCTATTCCACTCTACTTTTGTCAATTCATCAGCGAAATCATTTCAATTAGCTGTTTTCATATACCAATTTTCTTTCACTTCAGCTGTCTTTTGATTTTGGCCTTTCGCACATCAGTTATATCCAAGTACTAGCATTCAGTGATCAATTCCAATATCAAATAATCTTCATCCACATGCATTCTTATCACATGCCTTCTTGTGTCACAGTTCACTAACACATGCTCAATTGCACTTTTTCATTCCTTGCTTTCCCATGTATGCACACCATTCCCAATTGTGACTCAGATTTTCAAACTAATTTTCTTCACCTAACTTCAAATTTATTTCTGTCCATTTACATTGTCATGGTCACCTAGTGGTCTGACAAGGCCATTCATATCACCCATTATTATCACTGGGTATCCTTAATGTGCTTGCATGATTTTCTCAATTGTAGCATACTCTTTTGTATTTTCTTCCTTTATCAATAGTCCTTTAGGTGTATAATATGCAATTATTCTGACACTTTTATTCCATTTCATTTTTTACATTAAACTACAACAATGTCATCACACTCAGGGACATTTCTCATGTCAATTTCTTCCAATTTACACTATAGATTATTCTTCAGTCACTCGAACTCCCCCCCCCTTTTTATACTATTTTGCCCATTCTTTACCTACCATTCAATATTTATTTGCCAGCTCATCAAGTTTACCCTATCATGCACCTGGGTCACTACAAACCCAATACAGTGTAGTCTGCCTTTCTAATATTCACCTACAAGATCATCCATCTTGCTTTTCTGCCATCCATGCACATTTATGCATCCAAACTTTACATCACTGTCACAGCTTTTTTAAACTTCTGACAATCAATTCTTTGGGCTTTCTTATGTTTTGTTCTTATTTTTTGTTTTACTTACAATCTGACTATCCATCAGATTATGGGTTAGCCTGATCCATCCAATATACCTTTTTGAGAGCGTTCTTGTCTTCTTCTGAAAGATGGATGCCATCTCCAAAAAGAATTAGTCTGGATTGAGGTATCCAAATCCAGGAAGTTCAGCCCTACTTTTTGCATCTATACACATTCTACTTTCATACTTGTAATCCTTTCATACACAGATCTATTCACTTCGTAGTGCATTCTTTTATACTTTTGACTACAAGCAAGCAAGTAGACTTGTAACTGCAACTGTCACCAAGTCTTTACTTGTACATTCAATTGCTTTCATGATTACATTTACTCTCTTCCACTCTCAATCAAATCATTTCCATATAATTTTAATATAACCATACCACCAATCATACCACCAATCATTTTGTCAGCATGTGTGCAAATCAAATTGCTTTTATTCCTTTCCCTCTCAAATTTGTGCATTCACAGCTTCCAGATAACCTAACATGCCCACTAACATTCTTGACCATGCTATCACATACTCATATCACTGGTTTCACTCTTTCTTGCCCACCTTTTCTCAATTTCATGCCCTCTTGCGCACCTCTCAATTTCATGCTCTCTTGCTTACCTCTCAATTTCATGCTCTCATGCATAACTCTCTCAATTTCACACTCTCGTGCACATTTCTCTCAATTTTACACTCATGCACACCTCTCCCAATTTTACACTCTTGCACACCTCTCCCAATTTTACACTCTCTTGCACATCTCTTTCAATTTTATGCTCTCTTGCATATCTCTCTCAATTTTATGCTCCTGCACATCTCTCTCAGTTTTACGCTCTCTTGCATATCTCTCTCAATTTTACGCTCTCTTGCACATCTCTCAATTTTACGCTCTCTTGCACACCTCTCTCAATTTTACGCTCTCTTGCACACCTCTCTCAATTTTACGCTCTCTTGCACACCTCTCAATTTTACGCTCTCTTGCACACCTCTCTCAATTTTACGCTCTCTTTCACACCTCTCTCAATTTTACGCTCTCTTTCACACCTCTCTCAATTTTATGCTCTCTTTCACACCTCTCTCAATTTTATGCTCTCTTTCACACCTCTCTCAATTTTATGCTCTCTTTCACACCTCTCTCAATTTTATGCTCTCTTGCACACCTCTCTCAATTTTATGCTCTCTTGCACACCTCTCTCAATTTTATGCTCTCTTGCACACCTTTCTCAATTTTACGCTCTCCTGCACACCTCTTGATTTCACATTCTTTTGTATACCTCTCTCAATTTCACATTCTTTTGTTTACCTCTCTCAATTTCACATTCTTTTGTATACCCCTCTCGATTTCACATTCTTTCGTATACCTCTCTTGATTTCACATTCTTTCGTATACCTCTCTTCCAGTTTCATTCTCTTGCACACTTTTGGGTCTGGAATTTATGTACCTTTCAGGCACTTTTTCATCCATCACATTCATTCTTTCTTTTTTATCTTTCTATCTCCAATTCATTCTTCTGAATCACAACCTCAGCCAGCAATCTTTCGTTCTTCTCTTCCGCCTTTTTTGCCTCTCTCAAGCACCCTCTGCATTCATGAACCAGCTCCCCAGTCTCCCACCTTTCTCAGCTAAACCTTTGCAAAACCTCATCTCTATCCACATTCCATTTATCATACACTAAATATCCCTTTCATTCCGAGCCATTTTTCTCAAATCAGCTTAATGTTGTGTTGTGTTGCTTTGATATGTTACTGTGCTAATACTGATGTGTCATCACATGTTTGTGGGTGAAAGTTATCTTCTTGTTACACCATCACTCTCTGCAATCTACTGTTATATAGGAATGCAAATTGTGAGATGATCTCTTGTGAAAACCATACAAGCAAAATAAGTAAAATCGAATACAAACTTCTTTCATGGGGACATACTCATAGCTCTCCAAAACTCACACATCATGGTCTTATGAAAAACAAAACACACTAACAAATCAGATTGCAACTAAGATAGATGCTTTAAACTATATTTATAAAACTTAGCCACTGAAGACTTGAAGGTCAGCTAATCAGATCAGTCATGGTTACCATCCCAGTTACCATTATATTTTTCTGTGAGTTAAACATGACTGTAACTGTGATTCTGCAGTGATGCTTATTTTCACGAAAACATGTGAATTTTGATCAGTCAATAAACTTATAAACCAAAAACCTTGGGAAAATTATCTGCAATAATTTCATGTTATTGCTCGGCATGAATTTCGCAGGTGAGATAAACTCATTATCTGCTTCAATTAACTGATGACAATAGATCTAATTAAGAAAGGAATGAAACAGTTGAATGACATCAAAAATAAATTTAAAGAAATGGCATATGCTGTTTTTGTACAAGTAATATAATAAAGAGGTTCTCTAATCCCCAGACTAACCCCAACCAGAGTGTGAACAGGTAAATCATGATGACAGAAACAAATAATACTAACAATGAATAACCATAATCTTTGCTATTACCTTCTGTTGGAGTAACTGGGAGGATCAAAATAGAGAGACTAACTTTAAACAGGCAAGATAAACGTTGAAATTGTATGCTATTAAGCATAAAATTTATGACAGAGGGAAATAAGGGTAAAGGTTACCAGTAAAAGCAACCAAGAAAAAACAAATGCAAAATAACAAACTGAATCCTATCAATATCAAAATGAAACTTGCTGAGCAACCAAACAAAATCATCAGAATTGAGTAAGAACCAAAAAACCAAAATTAATGTTGAAGAAATGCAAATCAATTATATAGCAAAACACGTATTACTTGATTTGAAAAATGTAGAAAAGCATCAACATAACTAACCTCAGGAGCTTTAACTTGAGTTCAAATGTATTACCTTCTATATTTGAACTCAAGTTAAAGCTCCTGAGGCGAGTTATTTATATCTTGATACTTGAAAGTGCATGTTGGAAATAATTTGCCAAACCTGAAATTTAGTTATTTTACTCAACAACTTCAAAGAATGGTAAAATTAATCAAAATCTTGTGAAAGTGAATGGGATATACATAAATATTCAAGGGAAAGGTTACCCTTGCCTGTTTAAAGTCAAGTCCCGTCACTTTGATCCTCCCAGGGGCTCCAACAGAAGGTGATGGTGAAGATAAGTATTATTCATTTTTTGGTATTATTTCCTTTGTTACAGTGTTGACCTGTCCACGCTCTGGCTAGGGTCGTTCTGGCTACGGATGCTCTGGTTCAAGGAGCCTGATGAGGCCACATTACTTGTACATAGCATTTGCCACATATCTCTCAATTTACTGTTGATATCTTATTGAGTTTCATTTCTTCCTTAATTAGGACTATTGCCATCCGTTAGTAGTTAAAGCAGATGAGTTTATCTCACCCGCGTAATTCACGCCCGGCAATACCTTTGTAGCTTTTGTTGCCTACAGTGCAGAGGTGCAATGAGTTAGACACGAATTTTTCCAAATGAATCCTTTAGGTGTTATCTGATAAAAAACGAAGTAAAAATGACTTGCGTCCTGTTCCTAGCTGTTCAAGTCTGGTTTATTCCCATGGTGCAAAAATGTGCCTTGACTGAAGCACTGAAGGTTAGTAGGTATTTCGGGGCAATAATGCATCGTATCATTTTGCAAAGGCTTTTAGAGTTTTCTTGGCATCAGTATAGATCAGCGGTGACCATTTGATGAAATAGCCACCTTGTGTTTCTGATTTGAACCCTATGGGAGATTGTGGAGTTAGAAATTTGCGAGTATGAGAGGCAGTTCACTTGAAAGATTTGTGAAGAGCAATCCAGATCCCAGTAATCAATTTGCTTTGCGAAATGAAAAATTGACTGAATCTTGATAAGCAAACGGTGAAAGTTGTTCAAGGAAAAGGATCTCATGTGAAGTATTTATTGTTTCTTTAGATTTTTCATCATAGGGCTTCATTTATCTACTTAATGTGACCACCGATTCATCCACTACTGCAATTAGAGGAAGATCTTGTTCCAAGAATTACAGTGGCTTCTGGCAATTTCTTTAAAATGTCAGACCTTTTCCACAATATCCAGCAGTCCTGACGTCAAAGAAATCACAATTGTATCGATATGGGTTGTGATAATTTCAACAATTTTGTAAACAAATGTTTAAATGAATTATTTGTGGGAAATTTTGTATCCCAATTTCTTCCTTTATTATTTTACAAGTTTCATCGAGACAAAAGTGTTAGAAGTGTTAGTTTGACCCTTTTGTGTAGGCGAGAAATTTTGTACCTTTTTTTCACTCGTTAACACCCATATAACCATAATACATCCTAAAGTATAATGAAAGCCTGTTTCTTAATCATTAAAGATACAGTACATTCTGGTTGTTTATGCGAAGTAGTAAGTTTTGGATTCTTGTAGTTCTTATGATTTCTCGAAAAAATTGTGAGTTTCAAAACTGTTCTTGCCATTTTTTAATCATTCCCACATGAGTAGTCTAGTGAAATGAGTTCACAATGTTTAATAAACTATACATGTATCAATGTAACATGTTTCTTGATTATGGAAGGAACACAAATAAAAATAACATCTTTATTCTCTATTTTAATGATGAAATTAGATATATCTGTACTCAATTACTGACTATGACAAGGTTTAATTGAATGACAAAAAAACTGGAACTTTATGCAAGGTATCAGCAAATATAGTTTCAACCATTTCTCTATACCGTAATAAGATTTCTGCTAACTGCTTATGTCGATCCTGCTATTTCACATATCTATCTGATCCATTGACAAGTATTTCAAATTTTTTCCAAAAAGACTTTTAAATTTGAGTATTGCTTGCTATCAGCTTAGATCTTCATCTTGAAAATGGACCAAAATTTTTTGAGGGATTTAAATTGGAACTGTTTGAAGCCCACAGCATTAAATTGGGCCCTTCAAAGTCATGGTCAAACTGACATTTGGTTGTGTTCAATGATCTGTGTGTAGGTGCTTTATTATATGAAAATATGTACCTTTAATTATTACTAGTTGATCATAGAGCTAGGAGAGAAAGGCCTCCTTCACGAGCCTACATTATGAATTTGAATTCAGCTTCAATTCTTTATGGTCCTTTTAGGGGTCAGTTGAATCCTCATTGGATACCTGCCTGAAACATGATTCCTTTACTGTCTTGTTGACCAATGCGAACTCCAGTCGAATGACCATTCAACAGCCAACCAGATGACCACCCATCAGGTACATCAAACATTGCACAGGACTCGCCAGTGGAAGTTACATTGCTGAAATTGATCGTGTAATTCTGTGCCTGTTCAATGCTTTTAATTCTTCTTTCTCTGCTCCATAGGTTTTTTGATTAGGTTCATTATTTTGGCAAGGGTATTGAGTATTCTATGCCTGGTGGTTTTACAACTTTTGGTGAACCAGCTGCTTTTAAAAAATTATTTCTTGTAGAATCAGTAGCTTTTAGTTTTGAAATTTCAACTATTTTTAAAACCTTTACAGATTACTTTTGGTGTATTTTTTTATGTATTTCTGCATGTTTTACCAGGAAATAAATGATTTTATATTGTGGCAATCTTGATGTTACATTTTGGATATGTAATGTTGCCACAGGTTGGTTAGGTGAGATAGATGCTATGCAAATTGGATGACATTTTCAATTAATCATGTTAAAAAAATGCAATTAACTAAAGCTATAGCTTCATCTACAGTAGGAGTGAAATTATAATAGATTTTTCACTAACTCAAAATTTTTCTATTAAATCATATATGAAGATGTGCCAGAGCTTAAAACCCCCCATCCGGTGACAGAACATGAAAGTAGCGGAAGTACAGAAAGAATGGAAAAACACAATTTCCTTCATTTCTAAAAATTAGGAAAGTTCCAATTCCCAAGTCTAAATAAAAATGAACTTTTGTCTCAGTTGTTCAATGTCTAGGAGAGAAGATGCTGCTTCTGCAGTTTCGTTGTATAAAGCTGAGCATTCTTCTTCCTCCACCCTTTCTTTGAAATAGTTGTCATATTCATCACTGTGCTTCCTAATCAATTGCACAAGCTTCACTGGAGGCATCTGGAAGAATGTTACGATCTTAGGGACTAACATCAATCTGTTACACACGATCATCACTCATGATGTTGCTGTGACAATGGAGTGATTGATGATTTTGATCGCCGACCCATTACATTTGCGATACGATTTTGCGTACCTTGACAACAAATAGGAGCAGGACACTTGACTAACACCACAATCGGAGAATACATCCTTTTCTGCCTCTATATACTCCTCACATACGCCTTCATGTCCGTCACTCTGTAATGGGTTTGAAAAATGATAATTAGGAAGAAATATTGTTTTTCGAAATTATCGACAGTTGGCGTCAAATTATAGCCAATTACGAGAAATGGCGCTACTTAGATTTAAAATCTATCAAATTCCTCTATTTTGGAGTTTGTTTTTTGCTCTGGCAGGTCCTAAACTAGTTTTGTTCATTGCCAATTGAATATTTTTACTAGGCTACGTCAGAGAAAATAGTTAATGTTGATTTCTTGGAGTGTTAGGCCACTTTGTTATGGTTTCTGTTTGCACAGAACGAACAACAGGTGACCATACTATATGAGAAAATTCTCTCAAAGTAATATGCCTTCAATTGATGTTGCTTTTTAACATGCAATTGTTTTTTGTCTCGGGTTAAGTATCATTCTTTCAGTAATGAAGGTAATGGAGAACAGAGATCTTAAAATCACTTTAATTTGAACGTTTCGAGCCTGCTGCTCATTTTCAACAC
>VOMN01116872.1:0-11644 GCA_014899125.1 Orchestia grillus
GTCAACAATTTACTCAGCCGTCAGAAGTAGCCTCAGTCAAGTGATCGTATTCTTGCTCTATGTCTCTATTTGAACCGTCACAATTGCTATACAAAATTATTGGTAGCCCTTTGAAAATTGAATGTCTCGTTGTCTAACAAATGAACAGTAGGAGTGAACAGTCGAGTCGCTCTGTATACGCTTAGTCCACCGAAGTGTCTTTCTCAGTTTTATAAAATTACCCGAAATTGATTCTCATAAAAGCGCTTTATGTTAAACTAACAGAGTTGAACTCTGAAACTATCACATATACAGTCATTTATATCCGCCAACATTTCAAATAAATATTTTGCGCGTTCAGAAAGCCCTTGCCTCATTGCCATTCTTCTATCACATAATAACAAAAACGAGTAAAATACTAACGAATTCGACAATTGAGGGCGACTGATCCTTTTATTTCGATGCAGGTGTCTTTCCTCCCCCGTAGCTGAGCTCTCGATCGGACGCGTTCACCAAACACTAAGGGCAACACTAGTGCGTGTTTGTTGACGTAACTGCAGTGAGAGGTCGTACAGCCTTCCCCTGGGCTCCCTTCTTGCGGTAATGGACGACCTGCTCAGACCGGTCGCTCTCGCTCATTAAGCCGGGGAATCTTGGTCACATCAAGCACTTGTCTCTGAAATTGTGCCACAAGTTCGTCGTCGATTGTTTGCACAATTCTTCTCAACCGTACCTCCCATTAAGGAAAAATCTTTCCTCCTTTTAAGGAAAAACATTATCTCCTATTAAGAAAAAACCTTGCCTTCTAAAATGGAAAAACCTTACCTCCTATTAAGGAAAACCCTTGCCTCCTATTAAGGAAAAACCTTGCCTTCCAATATGGAAAAATCTTACCTCCTATTAAGGAAAAACCTTGCCTCCTGTTAAAAAAACTTTGCCTCCCATTAAGGATAAACCTTGCCTCCTTTTAAGAAAATCCCTTGCCTTCAATGAGGAAAAATCTTGCTTCCTATTATGGAAAAACCTTGCCACCCAGTAAGGCAAAACCTTGCCTCCCGTTATGAAGTGTTAAAATTTTGCAGTTGGGGATAATTTTCCGATGCGACATTTGCGCCCCACGACGTCGCCCAACGATGGTAATATTTGTGAGGTACAGAGGTGATCACGTCGCAGTGGCCTTCGTCCTGACGTTTGTTTGCATTGTTTGAGATCTGAAAAATTTCAACACTCTTTTTATGAGTTTCTGTTCATTTCTCTTTTACTAAAGCTTCCAATTTTTTCCCTTACCAACGCCGATCCAAACTACTATGTTTTTCAATGTTCTTATTCATATACAAATATGTTTCAAAATGTATTTAAAATATCAACTACCCGCCTTCCCCTCACATTTGTTATTCAATATCATGAGGCATCCGGCAGGTCTTGTATGTATAATGTATGAAGACAACTTTGAGCAGTTTTTTCCATCAAATGTACACGTCTAAACTGCTCTGCATTGAAGCATTGAAATCTCGAATAACTCTATACATAGGAACTTCTACGGTAGATTACGCAGACCTTTATACCACAGCCACTGTTTTGACGGTACAAGCCTTCTAACCACAGGCATTAGTTGATTTGCCATCAGTTCCTATTTTGTAGTACCATTCAGTGTTTCTCGGCGCCATTTAACGACAATGCTTTTACGTGCGCATGAGGGATTCTGGAACTACAGCATCTACCAAAAGGAAATCCGGAACTGCAGCCTCTTCATAGAAAGATTTTCAAGCTACCGCATCATTGCAACATTCTCTGGCAAGCTTCACCTGAAGAAAGCATTTCGAAGCCACGAAGGCGCTGAGTGCAGGTGCTTCAGTTATCAGAGGGTCGTCTGCACTTGCTTTTGATGTGAGCCTCTGTACTGAGCACTCAGATATCTGCCCGCACTGAAGACCTTCTTAACGCTCACGCTCTCACTCGCTTAGTCTCTTGCAACCGCAGTCGAAATCTCACATTCTCTTTGAACCTCACTTCACACTCTTTGTAAGAGCTGTTAGCTCTTTGCACACGCTATTTTTCTTCCCACGCATGGGTTCCCTCTCGAATTTTGCGTTATTTGTCATTCAGCTATTATCATTGCCGGTATAACTGTCGTCTGTGTCGATGGCCTATGTTTCCACCGTTCTTGACTCAAGCTGCCATCCTCTAAACTGGTCACGGGCTCAATCTATCTTCCATACACAAATACTTCCTCACGTGGTGGTGCCCCCGTGCCCTCCGCACTCATTCATTAATCTTGAGAGTTGTTCATTGACTCCTCAGCAAACAAACAAACAAGGAAGCAAACTTTTACACGCACTCCAATTCAGTTACTCACTCGTCAAATGGCTCACTAACTCACACCATAATTCCCTGAGGAGTACTCCTTTTCAACGCTGCTGCCAAAATAGCTCTTTTGGGTGTTAGAGCGGGAGTATCAGCATTATAATATAGACATACGGGTTAATTACTTTTGACCGTTTTCCCCTTTAGCTTGAATTAATCGTAAAGTTTATAATTTATTCGAGAAAAACACTCAATTGGAATATATTGAATTGAAGTTTTACAATTTTATCTACTAGCCAGTTTCTGTAATGAATCCAAACGTTTACTCGGAGGAGAAAATTCTTGTATTATTTTCAAGGCTTATTTCTTATGAATACTACGTATACTCCAATTACGGTTATGTCTTGAATGATACCTTCTTTTGCTTACAGTTCATTTACGAGCACGCGCGTCATCACGAGGCTACTAGCAAAGGGTTTTTAGGATGTTCGAAAAATACAATTTTGCCAGCAAAAGTGAATTTCTCTTCGCATTTCCCTTTTCAGGTCTTCGTCAGACAAATTTCTACTGGCCGCACAAAGTTTGAAACTTAATTTTGATAATGAATACACAAATAGAGAAACTCTAAATTCAAATTTCACTTCGTTGAATAAGATGCCATTTCAATGAGATTTAATGAATTTATTCGTAATGTCTTTTAAATTTAGGTGACAGAGATTTAGCATGAGCAGGCCATGAAGTCAATACTTTATTAACTGAGGCAAGATTGTAGCAAACTCCATGATGAACTGTCTTAGCTTGGCCATCACTATTGCATGTTCTGAAAGTGGGCGTTATGGTGGGAATACATTGAAAGGCACATAGTTAATAAAGCAATTCTTAAAACTAATAGCTGTAAGATAAATATAAACAAATTTCACTGTGCTTAGTGCAGGTGAGAGTAGCATTTCATGCCTCACTGAGAAAAGAAGAAAGCTGTCTATACCTGTAGTGTCGCGTCCATGTAACTCTACTGACTTTGGTCTCGGTGACATGCTTTACAAGTTACGCCTTTCATCTCATTCGTACTTGAAACTTGAAGTCGGGGAAAATTGTGCACTTTCTTTTGATCACTTCCATTGCGCATATTTTCAGACCCATCTAATTCACGCATCTTATTTGAAATCAGAGGCGTAGTCCAATTACTTTAACATGCCAGTTTTTGAACGTCAATATTCTTTGTTCCCGTATTAAATATTCCAAAACCCTTGTCAAACAGTAGATGCGAAAAACTGAGCTAACTTTTTTTGAGTTAATTATTTTTCAATGTGCCTGAAAATTAGAGCTCGATTATTAAGCTGTCACTACGCAGTCGACAGAGGCTAATTTGATAACTTTACGAACTTTACACTTGAAACTTAGATTCTCATTACTATTCCTTGCTGGATGTTCGACCCCTGCATAAATATGTGCTGTTTTCCCGTAGCAGCTCAAATAATTTGACGGACAGACACTCATGACAACGTTTGAAATGAATATCTTTTGCAGCTCTGCGAGAAGAAATAAAGTTGCCTAACGTCATTAGCAACGTTCCAGCATGAAATCTCCCGAGTCTTTTCTGCATTCGATCGAAGGAAATGCATTTATTTCCTGTGAGTCCTCATTATTAGTTCCTCAAACATAGATGCTCAGATTTAACTATTTGAAATGGCTTTACAATGATCTGAAGTGCAATCTATTTAAATTAGGGCTGCTCGAGTTGATTTTGCTATTAAAGTTAACTGTACCACACACTAAGAAAGATTTTTCGAACATTATTTTAGTAAATGAAAACAAGATGAAATGGATTCTCTTCGGATACACACGAATATATATCCCATGTTATCAATCAAGTAAGGTAGTGTAAAACCTGTCATATTCATCATCACTCTCGAAAAATTTGACGTATTCCATATCACGCACGTTCGTAACATAAAAATCCAGTTTTCATATGGCATGTTGAAATAAAGATAACCATTAGAAATTTCAGCACGCGTTCGCCACAGTAAAACATGCAAATCATCAACATTATTTAGTCATGCAAAAAAAGGTAAAACTTAAGATCCTTTCAAATACACTATGCGAAAGAAAAAGAAGCTCTCATATCTTAGGCACGCATCAAGCAAATAAAAAAGCTATCTTTACACCTCGTCAGAGTAATAAAGCGTAGAGTGCAAAGCGAAAAGACTAGCCAATTTTAGTGACGCATCGGGGTGGTTCGCAGCGCGAGTGTGCAGCCGCACATCCACCAGGGAGGATAATAACATCCTTACCACTAATGTCAACACTCTGCCGAGCTTGTTGTCCCTGCACTACAATAAAAAGTGCTCCCGATTATCTGTCCTGCCACTACTGATCTGCGTCACGTTTTTGTGACGACGCCGCGACTGACAGATGTAGAGATGGATGAGTGGAGTGAGAGGAGCAGAGCAGACTGATCGAAAAGGAACTGATGTTCTTCGGACTCATATTCGGTACAAAGGCTTTTATATCAGATGGATACTAATCAATGAAAGAACAGACGTTGTTTTACAGAAATTGCAGGGTGGTTCTCGTTAAGAAAGTAAACTTAGTGATGGTTTTTAGTTCCCGTGGAACACCAGTTTCACAAATTCATCAGGTCTTGAAAATAGGAATTTAGGTTGATAACTCTACAACTTAATGGTTTCAAATCATGATAATATTACTACCAGAAGCTATTAATACTTGATAATTCTTTACACTTCCAAAGTAATGAATGCTATAGTCACATCAGAGTGCGGTAATTACCACCTAGTTTTTAATATATCTGTAAGTTACATCACAACATTTTCTATACCTAACGCACAAAAAAGATCAAGTGTGAAATTTTGTTCTCGGTAATTTCTTAATTTCTTCGCAGTAAATTAATCTAGTTTGCAATCTTTATTGTCTGAAAAAATGCACCGACTAGTAATTGAATATATCGCAATTCAACAAAATTCTACAGTGGGTGTTGGACCCGTGATCCTGGTTATCATTGCATGAGATAGCAAAAGAACTCACTACAACACTAGCTCGTACGCACGAAATGTCCCATGATGCGCTGCAATACAGGACCCTACATTCTTTCTTGCAAGTAACCTACGAGATTTCGTTTCTTCTGGCTTGCGCGCCGAGATCAGAGCCTGAGTTTATTTTGGCTCTGGACAGCCTGCCCCGACTGTAACCAAACCCGGCCGCCCTCCCGCGTAACTCGATACTCCAGTCCGTCGCCCCGATCCAGCCAGGTCTAGGCAACAGTGATAAAATTGTTCGTGGACGGCCGTGATTCAGGGCAGAATCATAAGGATTTTAATGCATGACGCGTGATATCTGAGTTGTTAAAATTTGCATGCGTGTATTCATGTATTTATGTGTGTATAGGAATGGGAAAAACGATGAAAAAACGTTCGTGAGACGCGATTGTAAAACTGATGCTCCAAAATATGATCGTTTTTACTATATGCAGTCGAAGGAAAGATGAACAGGGAAAAACTCTGATTGTCCTCGGGATAAAAGACCATGAATAAGAGTTCTCACGTCTGCAGAATCAATGGTGATTTTCTCCCACCCTCTGGATGAAACATTGTTTACACCGTGGGAGAAAAAAGAAAAAAAGGGACCAGAGAATATAAATTCCTCTAGAAATCTAATGGGGTTCTGAGTTCATTGTTTAAAGAACATACAGAATGTAACAGACTACATTGGATTTTTTATTCACCAGTGAACAATTGCAGAAATCTGCGAAGCTGAGGCTTTAGATCGTCTGGAAGGAAGGGATAAAACTTGCCTTGCATAGCAGTAAGTCAACTCCCCATGAGCACAGAAAAATAGCGTTACTTCTAACCCTAAGAATGTCACCCATATGGGGAAAATTTTGGAAGGTAGCATCAAAATGTGAGGGCCTTCCTACCAACACACACTGGCAGTGTGCACGTCAAAAATAAACAGCGAATTGCGCAGTCAGTGCAATATTTTGAAGGAAAATATATTTCCGTGGCGACACCTGTGTTTGGAGGGGACTGTATTTTTCAGACAGATTGGATTTCAAAACACACTCTAGAATCTGCTGAAAAATGTGACTCTGCCAAAAAAATTTAAGCATTCTAGGGAAGCTTAGTCATTCATCTAACTTAACCGCTTTGAAAACTAGTAGCAAGTTTCGAAAAATAAAATTCATTCGATGCCCCCATTGGACACCAACTGTTTGAATGGATTTTCGAATTTCGGTGGGCGAATGTATTTAAAGAATGTTGCAGTTCTATTGTTATGACAAAAATATAAAACATTAACAATGACAAAATTCCGTGTTGAGATCACGTCGGTGTTGTGTTATACTTCGCAGCCGTTGTAGAGTAGAATAGATTGCGCGTTTTATAGATTGGTCAGAAATGCGTTTTTTGTAGATTGGTCAGGAGTGTGCGTTTTGTAGATTGGTCAGGGGTACGTCCGGTTGATGTCTTTTTAACGGTTGGCTCAAAATCATGTTTCTGTTCCTGCTTCTCAAACGTTCTTTGTGCGGTAGTTTTAGTTGCAGCTTTCCAGATTATATTTCCCCTTTAACATGTACGTTTTCAATTTGAAACAAACCGAAAGTGTATATTTTGAGTATAATAATTTTTTAGTGCTTTCAATTTACCTAGCGGTAACAAACGTATTTGAGGTAATTAACTACGTCTCACTTAGATTTCCTAATTTGTGCTGGAGATCTTACACGGATCACCGAGGGTCGCTCTTCTCATGCGTCTTGAACGTATCTCAAGATCCATTTATGTCAGGCCATTCTCTTAATTAAGGTAACACAAAATTTCTGCTAGCACACGGGGTTCATAATATATGTCACACTCCCTACACCCTGCGCCTAGAACAGCTTACTCATCACATCTAAGCGGTCAGTAGCCCGTTCGTGGTTGCCCTCGTTAAGGGTTTGTTGTCCCTCAGGAACGTTCTTGTCGCCTCTTGAGAAAGAAACCCGTGGTCGGTCCCTCTCTAAAGGGGCCCGCTCCTCCCCCTCCTCGGATCTCCTCCCCTCCCCCTGTTCAGTATCTCTGATCAGCCTATGCAAATTTGGTCTCCGTCTCCGGTTGAGTTGCACCAAAGCCAGGCTATCTACTCCCTCTCAAGTTACATCTGTCCTTGCCAGCTTGCTGTTCTTGCGGGGCATGAATGCACCCAGGTAAACATTGGCCCGTAATTGTACACACATACTGCTCTTGTAAATCATCATACTTTTTACCGTTCCTGTATAAATTATCAAGAGGGTAAGAGAATGTTCATTTGTCACTTTGGTTCAAATGTTGTTTTCACCCTGCCAGGGTATACCACGATACCTGCTGCTACATGAGGGATCAGAAATGAGGTATTTACCTAGTCCTGGAAACCGTTGTTCTCCCCCNCCCCCCCCTCCCCCCTCTTCCCGAATAGCTTTGCATATCTGGTCAAGGACGGCAGTTTGTACAAGAGAAGTTTTAGCCCTCTTTCTTAATTCGATAAATAAGCCCAGAGCTGAAAGTTTTCTTCACTTTAGCACTCATCTTATAAGCACAAATGCCCTGCTAATACCGAAAAATTGATGGTGTTTACACTAAATCAAGTGTGCATAGTCGTGTGCGTTGCTTGTGCGAGAGCCTTATTCCAGTTCAAACAGGTTGTATATGTTTTTATTGCCTTCGTATTACGCATTTTGCTTGATACATAAAACTTCGATGTCGTCTACAATGCAGTTTTTAGTAGTGTATAACACCTCTTGCATGGAATTAAATTCCTTTCTTAGGAAAAGCTCATCAGCTTCGTGATTGCCAAGTACAGTGATAACCCAACAACATTCATTCTAAAAACATTAAAGCGTGCCATTTCCTTCGATATGAAGCCAAACATGGTGTTTAAGCACTGTCTTATCTATCGAATGCGCCAGCTCAGTTTTTATCTGGGCTCTGGAGTGATATGAAGCAGCTGCGTTGAAACTTACGAGGTAAAATGCTTGTCTGGACGAGCCTGTTATCTTTTACCAACTGAAGCTAACGACAAAATGTGCTATTCTAGAATTTAAAAATGCCCAGGATAAAATTTTGCAGCAATTTACTTATTGGTTCGAGACAAAGATCAGAAAGTTGCAAGCGAAGATTTTGCGATTATGAGATTATAGCAGTTTTGCTTAATTAACTTGTATGTTTTCTAGTCGCTTGTTCCGCAAAGATTTTAACGGTGCTTTCATATTTGTTATTGGTTTGTCAAGTGAGCAAACAACTTGTGCATTTTGATTCATATAAGATCAGGAAATTACGCGAATCTAAATATCCATGCAATTATGAAAAAAATGCACAATGAAAGGAAATTTAATATTGACCTGTGAATGTGTCTTACTTTTAAAAGATGATGAAAATAATTTGATATATTTAAATGTGATCAAATCAAATGAATTCAAACAACTCTCAAAATCTCTAGAAAATATCATGAAATATTTGATATTAACTTACATAACCTCACGTCATCAAAAATAGTTAGAGAGCCATGCATGACATGAAGAATTTCGAATCACCTTTTTATTCCTAAAAAACGAGGAAAAAAGTTTGACGATATCTTTGAACCCTGTGTGACCTGACCTGCGTAAATTGCAGTTAAGGTCTTATTACGCCTCTGGCTATGAACAAAAAGTTACTTTGAGAAATTAATCGAAGAACGGATTTTGCAACGCCACTCGGTTGTAATCCACGCACTTTTTGAACTTGAAGTACGAGTATATGGCCTAGTATGTATAATTTTGTTTCTGTTTCTGTACTGCGAATACCGTCGATAAACTAACTTCTTCAGAATGTTCATTCGGGTACTATTTTAATTAGAAAAAATCAAATGATGCCTAATGTTTATGTCCATCACTATGCACAAAGCAAACGCTCATGTAACAACTAAATCTCTTTCCGAAAGCGCTGTCTCCTAAACTTAGGATAGACTTGCCAAAAGCAAACTATAATTTCAAGGAATGATAGCTCGCCTGAACTTACACGCCCGGGTGATGTCAGTAAAAATTAAAAGCAGTGCACCGAAAGATTTGATTTTAACCCTAAACTTAGTAATCAGAAATCGGGCCACTGCATGCGCGGTGCAGGGGCGTCCCTTAAAAAAGTGTCAAGCAACTCCGACGGCTGCCTGCGCCGCGCTGCGTGCGCTCGTATGGCCCCCGAGAGCACACGTGAACTGCTCTAAATTTTATTTGAAGTTTAAATTGTGTCACAATATTCCTTCTGAGCTTACGTAAAAAACGACAAGACATGTACCGAATTCATTAAGTGATTATAGAACAAGAGCATTTAGTGATAAAATGCGATGTGTAGTTGAGGTTCGCAGAACAGCTCTGTTTAGTGGAAAGTGGGTAAATGAGGCGAACATTTCCTGTGGTGCCGAGTCATCTTATAGATTGGTATCGTCCTTGCTGCGTGGATAAAATCTTATTAATTTTCAGTGCCCTGTTCAACAGCAGCGATGGGTATTTCTGATTATCCACGAACATTTATACATAAGAAAGAAACTAGTTTCGTTGTAATGTGAAAATAACGACAATAACTTAATTCACTGAGCAGTCAGAGTTACGAAAGACATTTTTGATAAGTGACAAAAGAATTGAATCTCACAACGTTAGGATGAAGCTATGAAGCAAGATGCAATAGAACTTCGAGGAAAATAGCTAACTTATGAAAGCTACAAGGAGTAAATTTACCTAGAAGTGTATCTGTACATATGCCCATTCACATTGGAAAGGATCTCCCACGTTCGGTACGATTCTTAGAGTCAGTGTTTCTCAGACATGCGTTCTGTAACCGAGGTATATGACGTGGCCCAAACTGGTTTTCTAATTTATCAGCTCGTTTTTAGATTGGAATCTAACCTGCAGACAACTCGAAAACTACCGTTTGAATTTCTCGGTGAGTAATTATGATCTTCTGGAGGAGTACTCAAATTTCTGTAGTTCAGTACGCGTCCCCTGAATCGTGGTATAAGGATTGTGATACTTAACTTTTGAGAGCAGTGAATTTTTTAGCCTTCAGTTTTAACGCATAGGGATTTGGTGCTATTATTATGAATTCCCCATGAAATTTTCAGTTATAAACTTAAAAACTTTGCTTTCAGAAACTTAGTCTTAGTATCCATTTTGCACATATTTAAGCCCTTCGTCAGTCATTCGAAGAATATCTCTTACAAAAGCTGCTCATCTTTCACGCGGTTTCGACGCAAGTATGTTCAAATCGCTCGTTGTCCTCGCCCGGCCAACTGAGCATGCGCACCATGAACCGGTCCGATTCGTGTGTTCGAGTCGCTTAAAATACTCTCTTAAATGAATTTGCTTCACGGTAGAACAATTTTTAATCCTGATAAGTTCAACGGTGTGCAAAATTCTACGAAGGCAGGACTCAAAAATTGTTCTTTTATTAAGGGCTTGAATTTAGGAATGCTCCGAGAGCTCCGATCTGCATTCCGCCCTCAGGCGCCCCTCCAGAAAAAATGATTTAATGGAAATTTCTGCCCCGCCCATCTTCAACTTTTATTTTGGGTGCTGCTCCACAGGAAATATTAAGCGGAAATGAGGTAAAGTATGCACCTCAGAGATTCTCTATCTTTAATGAGGAACTTTTAAATTTCACTTGTAAAACTATATCGAATACAGATTACAGAATGAAAACGAAACACATGAAGATTTTTTCTCTTTTCGAGTCACATATGTAGTCTCCAAGTGGACTCCAGTTTCTTTTGAAGTCCACAAACGCTCCTGTAAGTTGTAAATAAAATTATTCCTATAATTTCGCAATGACAACGAAGCAAGTGACGCATGCCTAATTTGATTCATCATTCGTGCATGTACGAGTATATGTACATGAGAGTGACTATTTAGTCTACATTTGGCACAAACAACAAAAATTGTTCACAAACTCATCTTGAAATTGATTCAGATAAAGAAGCTCCATTGTAAATTTTAACCATTAACGTTATTTTTCATTGCAATTCAATTAATTTTAAGTTATTATCTATGTTTTCAAGAGTAACTCGATTTATGTAAACTTCAGCGAATTTAAAAGATTAAAATGTTGGTAATTTCTTCTTAAAAACGATTGATTAAGTCAGCCTTGCGCAACAATAATATTAATATTCAATATTGAGGACTTTCTAGTTCGCCAGAAACCTTTAATTGGTTCTTATTCGATCTGATGCCGAGGCGATTCCGGGGATCAACCTTCATGAGCTCTTTTGGGGAACTGAAAAAATCTGACGTTAGCCTGTACGGATTTCAAAACTACACTCTTATGAATTGTGGGCGAAAATCCAGGAGGCCCAAGGGCTGGACTACTGGGAA
>VOMN01116873.1:0-12553 GCA_014899125.1 Orchestia grillus
GGTTTCAAGCAAACAAGCAAAACGACCAGAGTTTTAGTATTATATAAATAGATAGATAGATTACTGTTTATTATTTGTAATCATTAATTAAAGGAAATTCTTCCGTGGATCTTACCTTTCTGGATATTGACACATTATGCAGTAGGCATGTTTGAGAAAACGGAGAATTCATACTCTCGGCTTTAAAAAACACAATTTTATGAACGTTGTCTTGTGCGCACTCTAGCTTAAAGGGAACGAAAGGAAAATAAACATATTTAATTAGATTTTCGGGAGTTGGTTGAAGGAAACGCGTACTTAAAAATGCAACGAATAAACTACGAAAGTTATTCTTATTACTTCCAAATTCATGTACATAATTGAAATTACAAGCAGTCATAGTAGAACAATAATATGTGGAAATAACTTCAAGCTTCAAACATTTGTCATTCCATACTTAAACATGAAATGAGAATAAAAGTCTATATTTGCTCGAATACTGAACAGCTCTCTCACTTTTTCTCGCTCGCGAAATATATCTCGTTAATTCAGTAATATTAGAAAAATTTTAATCTATCAAAAAAGACGTTCCCATTACCGTGGTACCATGCATAGTGTTCCATTTATCCATCTTTCTAGCATCCTCCACCATCACGAAACTATTATTTTCGAGATTCATAAAATTATCAGTGCATCATTTCGATAACTAGGGATATGTGCCAGATACTCCTCCGTCCCCGCTGTAAATTACAGTTCCCATGCAACTCAATAATTAGAATAATTATTGAGGATTTATAACATGGGAGCTTACCATGAATTATAACTCCTGGTTGGCTCACAAGATGACGAAGATGTTTTCTAGGATTCACCTCCCGTGGTCAGAGATGGTGGGACCGACACTTCAAACTGAGCAGGCTTTGTGTGCCAGAAAACAAGACTTTGTCCCTAATTGAAGCCACTTTGAAACTTGGGGTAACTTTTACGTCCCACAAAAGCGAACTTTCGGGCTCCTATCCATATCTTCAAAGGGGAGCTCCTATTTTTTGTCTTTCATTCTCTCTCTCGCGGTGGAACGAACGATAAAATTCGGAGAAAAGGGGCATACAATAATGGACGAGCTGAACGTATGAGCGAAATGCAGCGCTCCGCTCGTCACTGAGATTTTATTGTTAGAACGAAGTAATTTATTGGCTTTAGATTAATTCTCAAGGTATGTCAAAGTGGCCGACAGATTTTTTCTGGATGATTTTCGTTTTGAAATGCCGATTTGCATTGAAGTACTGGGACAAGGAGATGAAAATGTTAAGCTTGAGAAAATAATCTTATCGTAATATGAGGGCTTTGTTATGCAATACACGCAGACCAGAAAACGTTATGATGCCAAGCAGCTTATGTCGAACTGGACCATTTGCTCCACACAGCTGTAGGGACTTTCATACGATCAGTCCAATTCTGAAGACAGTGTCTGAAGACACCCAAATATCGGCATTGAATGCTAACTTTGCCCTCTCCTCGGGAAGTCAAAGGTCTCTTCAGTCCCTTGATTTCCGACCTGACTCCTGAATAAAGAGCAAAGTTAGCATTCGATGCCCAAATGTGTTCGTCTTTTGGCATGGTCTTCAGACGTTGACTGATCGTTTGAAAGGCCCCTTAGTGACGGAGTGTTTGCCAGTATTCCTGGTGTCACGTGACACATCTTCGAACACCGTATATTTTATGGTAAGATAGTGCTGAGGTATTTTATTTCCATTACAAAATTTGATTTCGTACAACTATCTTCCCAATGCCTGAATAAAATTAGCTGAGTGAAATACCTTCACTCGAATGAATTCAAAGTATATTTACACTCAATTTACTGTGCATACATTAACTTGATTCATACGCTGGCTTATTTGTTCGCACTCGCATGCACTTAATAATTATGATGTATCATCATTTTCATTTATGCTACTAAAAATTATCGCGGCTAGCAAATGATTGTATGTGTAATATCGACGGTTACGAACTTGGATGGATAAAGTAAATGGATCTCAATACAATAAACTCTGATGAACGTATTCATCTTGCAATGGAGAATTTTAATTGAATTTTAATTTTCGCTCATTGGTATATGTCAAAGACGTTGAATTATCATGTTAATCAAAGTTGGAGTATCATTACTATCAAAGTACTATACCCATAAAAGTACGACTATCATTACCAACAGAGTAACATTACCCTCATATTACTTGCATCATTACCATCTGAACACCAGTACAAGAAGAGTATCCTTTCCCCCAATGTACGACTATCATTACCAACAGAGTATCATTACCCTCATATTATTAGCATCATTACCATCAGAACATCATCACCAGCAGAGTAACATGATCCTGAGAACACGAGTACTAGTAACATGAGCACCTCATCAAAGTAACATGACCGCGGCGACGTTCTGAAGGAGGCGCGGTCCCTCTGAAACAGACGTAGACAGCCTCGCTGCGAGAACGTGTAATTCTGAAAGCACTTTCGCACGCTGTAGAAGAGCATTTAGTGCGTTATTGAAGACAGTCGCAGTGGTCAGTGTATAAATACAGAACATGTTGGTGTATTATTGAATTATTCATGTAGTATGTAGAGCACCCGTTGAGCTGCTTTACTCCAAGCATCGATTTGCATTTTGAGTTTTCATTGAATAATTTCAACAGCCTGGAAAGAAAGCTTAATTTTTTTAATTGCTCCATTGTTTTAGAGCTCTGTAAGAAATCACTACTACAGAGGACGTTAATAAAAAATTATTCTAACTTTCCATCTAGTCCCGCAAAATGCAATAAAATTTTCTAACTTTTCAAGTCTACTGATTGATACAAATATTTACTGTTTTTCAACTTCAGATAATACCAATATGTTGAATAACTCCATTAATTTTTTGCGAAAAAGGTGTGAGCTGTAATAAATTAGAAAATGCCTTCGAGATGTACGTTTATTTCCAATGTGTATTAAACCTGGGTAATAATATCGAATCATTAATCGAACATTTTATATCGTTGATCTTAGGTCATTTCTTTTATTTGCAGTAGCTGTATTTATCCTCTTGTTCCCCTTACAAGAACGAATTTTACCTTTCCAATCCTCGCGAATTAATCCTTGAACTTCCATGCAATTAAGAGCTAAATCATGCGTAAGCTGCAGAATACATTCATTTCTATTCAAAATCTTTTTCCCTGAGGTTGTTTACGATTGGAGGTGAATATTCAATTTCTCTCATGCATTCATTCCAATCATTTGTGTTCGACGCCTTTGATATTATGATATTTTGTTGGCTTTAGAGTCATGTGATAGAAGGTACTATTTACTGGAATGACAGGCTGATTGATTACGACCTCCGACCGTCAAGCTGGTTTGTTCTGAAGCAATACCAGGAAGGACTGCTATAGAGACGGTGACGTTTCAAAAACAATTTTCAGACATTGGTGTCTTTCATTATCTTCATGCATGTTATCTTCATTATACGCTAAAAATCGTCCGTGCTTTGGATTCAATAGGAATCTCTCGCAAGTGGATTTTTCTGACTTTTACGTATGAATTTGTAAGATTCTGTGAGAGCGCATGACTTCATAGCAAGGGATTTTTTTAAATGAGTACCATTTACTCACCTTAAACTACAAGTTATCATCTAAAATTGCAACATAAGTAAAGAATGGACACAAAAAGAGTAATTTTGCCTAAAATGATCATTTTCCAGCACAATTCCTAACGTGCACGTGTGGATAACAGGAGTTGCTGTTTAGGCAGAGACGCGGCGTTTTGGTGGCGCTGTTGGCCAGTCTATTTAGAGCCGGAGGAACAGGCGGTGTTGCCATCGCGCGCCGTGTCTTGCTCTGACCTTCATTGTTTATGCATGGAGCAGCCATAAGAGGAGCCGCGCTCCATGATCACCAGGCTCGGCGATGCCGGTCGGCAAGCAACGAAATAACTGAAGCTTTGCCCGCTAATTTGCAAGAGAAAAAGAACAAGCAAGCGAAATGCCACGAAAATAACCGAGAGCTGGCCATGAGAATACCGTAATTTGGGGTGAAATGAAGGGTATTAGAGACTGGAAATAGTTATCCGAGAAGTTATCCTCTAAACTAGTAAATTAAGAAAGCAGGACTCATATGAAAATTTGATAACGTGAGAATGAGCTTAATTTCAACCAGCATATTTACCTAATACAAACCTGGAGTCATCTGTGAGGTCGTGCAGAAATTAATGAAAAGATGACGTTAGACTGAAAAAAAGCTTGTTAAAGGAAAAATCATGATGACTTTAGATACTGAAATAACAGCTGTGCAAAATCTTTGACTTTGTGCCAGAATACAAAAATCGATACAACTTTTGAAATCGCGCCTTATTGTCATTTGGAACGAACTCCAACCTCGTTTCAGTAGTTAGTGATTATCAACACTTAACGATGATCACTGACATCGCCCTCCTGACATTGCTTTCGTATCCGAGTAATTTACAGTCAAGTAAAGAAGAGGAATTAGTAGGGAAAACAATTGCTGCAGAATGAAGTCTATAAGACAATTTGCAAACAACGACCGGCCCACCAAACGCGAGCATGAGGGTGAATACCATTGTGATTTTACATAACTCATGTATAGGTAAGGCATGCTGCTTAGTCTGCCTCATCTTGTGACTAATTTCCCTTTCTTTAGAGTTACTACTACTCATTCTCATTGGTCTTCTATCCTTTTTTTAGAAAATGGTGGAAATTTTCCTTAGCATGTTTGGTTGGATATTGTTACCACGAGTTCATGCCTGGCTTAAGTTCTTTTCTAGATGCGTTCTTAATAGTTTTTCTCTATTCGTAGCTGCTTCTTCTTATCTGAAATATCTTTATCACTTTTAATCACCCGATTAATTTAACTTGAATATAGTATAAAAAGGAAATGAGTCTGATATGCCTTTTAAAGTTTCATTTATTTTCATGAATTTAGTCCAAGTGCTACGTGCAGTTGGCTTCTGTATTCATTTTCAGTTATCTTACCACGGTCGCTTCATCCCCCAGCGAGAGAAAGCGCTTCCTTAATACTGCTGAAACTACTTGACTTTTTTTTTAAATCAGTCTACCTTTCCTTCGATCACTTTTGGAATAAATTTTTAAAAAAGTTGCAATCTCGTGCATTTCCATTTAATCATCATTTTTGCTTTTTTATTTTACCCGTCTAATCCGCTCTAGCCTTGGCAGACTTTTTGTCATGCATCCTAATTTTTTTTCTTATGACTTCATATCTGAGTAATCTTTCTACTATTCACTAATCGCTGTTTGTTTTTGAGTCTCACAAAGGCCCGGACCATTCATCTATGGAACTATAAACTGCAATTTTAATAATGACATTACGGATAAATAAAATTAATGGAATTTTTAGAATTATAATTATACTGATAGGGATAAAATGATTATAGAACGAGTTTATGTTATTGTAAAAATACAGATAGAGGCAAATCTCAACAGTCTAATACGGGTATAAAATTATTATACAGTATTATTTGTTCATCCATTATATTGAGTAGAACTTGACCTCACCTATCTAAATTATGTCAAACTTTACTCATCCCAATTTGTATTCGCCTTTATATAAAAATATAAGGCATTTCAGTCAAGTCTCCATTTGCATGTTGGGTTCGACGCTGGAATACCCGGAACTCTTCAGGGCGAATGTTGCCATACATAGCTCTAAAATTTGGCCATAACGGAAAGCAGGCGTTGTGCCATGACCGACGGCTACTAAAAATGGAAAAAATTGTGTAGTGAATCTATTCATAATATTACTTGAGTAAACGAAAGTGAAATATTCTATAACAATGGTAAAAATCAAAATAATGTCCTACAAGATTCCAAGCCCTTATTTCAGCTCACATGAACACAACGTGGGATTAGCCAAGTACTACCAGAGTTTCGAGTATTAACCTAAAATAATTAACATCTCAAAGACATAAGGAACTACATGTTAAGTTAAAGCCCTTAGGTCTCACCATCGTTTTCAATATTTAGTTAAAGTCATTAGATCTCACCATCATTTTCAATAAGAAAAAGCAGGAAGCATGCTTTAAGTCTACGGAAATTGCTCCGAATATTTTATTTACATTACCTGTGTGATGGTTGGCACCAACCACTCAGGCAACAGAGCACGAGTGCGGAAGGAGAAAGAAATAAGTTAACGGACTGCAGTAATCATAACCACCATAACCACCAGAGTGCTGCAACCATCATCAGTGCCACAGACACTTCTTGAACGTCCGCAAGGAAGAAGGAAAGAAGGATGTATCGAGAGGGGGTCATAATGCCTCACAGTCATCAGTCATTTAATGCAGGCTCCAGATACGTTCTACTTAACGAAAAAACTCTTTTACATGCTTGTAGGATTCGATGATTTAAAAGTCGCTTACTGTAATGCTGAAATCACTATATTTTTTTTTCTTTTGTATTATGTTTATTCTGATTTCGGTAGAGACACCTCTATGGGCTTTCGATCAGGCTTCGAATCAGAAGTGTTCAATCCTGAAGAATATATATACACTGATAAACACACAAAAATCTTTTCAATCTGGTGCCATCTTGCATTTCTTTTTCAAAGTAATGTGAAAGAATAAAATGCATAAGGTTGTATTAAAATAGTTTTTCAATGTGTAAAATTAAAAATATAATTTCTGTGAACTTTAGGGTAGGATTTATACAAATTTATGCGCAAAATTTAAAATTTGTATTAGATGTCATACATTATCCTCTTTGGTGAAAATTTTAAGAAATTCTCGAGTTAGAAGTTTGTATTTTTTGTTGCGTTATTCAGTTTACCATATTTCATTCTTATTATTTCGTCAATTTATTTTGGTTGCAGTTTGCATTTAGCTGTGACGCTGTGTGATTTGAGTATTTGACTTAACAAATGAGAGTAATACCATACATTGAATCGTTCTAAAATCGAATGGCGGTTCCTCCTTCTCAAAAACTCCGATTGCAACCGAATGGAAAACTTCGAGAGAATTTTCCTGACCAAAATGTCCACGATACTTGCTGCCTGTACTGCCGTTCAAATCGACGTTATCTTCGGGCTCCTCATTTTCAAATGTCCTTGAAAAGTTATTGATTTTTCTTTCAAGTTTAGATTTCGCTATTTTGTTAAAATCTTTGAGTGGACCTCTCGGTCTACGGGATTCAAGTTCTTTCAAGCGGAAAATGACTTTGCTCATCTCTTGGTGAACTGTTTGGCACTGTAAGAAGCTCAACTCTCGCCATTATTAAAAGGTACTTCAAACGGAAACTTATTTTAAAAACGGGTTCAACTCTATGCGACATTATGAAAAAACTGCGATGAAAAGTTTCTAAATATAATAAGATTCTCATGAATGCAATAAAAAGACCTAAAATTAAGATGCACTTCTGTAAACTCTTGTACGTTAAATAAAGCGAGGTAATAATAGATAAACAATCCATGTGAACTATGGATATTTGAAATAATTTACCACGGTATTCAACTTGACTGAATGTCAATGCGATGTATTTCAAGCAGATATGAGAAAATCAACATGTTAATTCACATCCTGCGGATTGAGCTTATCTTCACTAGGCGTGAGCATCAGATGTTTATTTAAAGAAGTTTTGATTTTCATATGAGCAATCTCAATCGTTCATTACAGCCTGTTCCAATTTGAAAATTGAGGTCATGCTTATCTGTTCATTGATGGTAAAAATCATGACTCCTGTTTTCTCACTTTCAAACGCTTGGAAATACAGTGCACTGATAAATTCACTGAAGTTCTTCAAAATTCATTGTGTAATGCATTTCTAATTGTTTGCTTAACTTCAGCAAGATATATTCCTAATCAAATGCATATTTCCAGACAAGAGCAAAATGCTTGCATTGTTTTTTTCAAACACGTTGCTTGACAAACAGAACACCCGTCAGAGAGCTGCAGAATTCATTTGTGCATTGAAATATTCATTTCAGCATTTGCCAAAATTCATTTTCAATATACTGTTTAATATCATGCAAGCGTGTTTAAAGTGTGGAACAAATAAAACGTAGTAATAATTTTCATTATTTTCCATAAAAATGATCAATCAACATTATAGTTTTCTTGTTTCATGTATAGAAACGTAAATAAACCTTACAAGCAACCACTGAGTCAGTCGATTAAAACCAACTTAAATGTGTCCAACGCATGTCTCCTGTTTTTTTGTAGTAAATATTTTTCTTTTATATGATATTTTCGCGTCAAACCATTCGTTTGAGCTTGCTGTTGTGTAGTTGCCATCGAACAAAAAGCTACTGTCACAAGGAAAGCTTTTCTTTTCAACTGCCTTGGCTGTTAAATCATAACTTTTTTATCGACCTCAAAGAAATAACAAAACGGAAAGCATTTCTACTTTTATGTTGTGTTTGATACCTCGAAAAATCAGCGGAATATAATACCTCATTGTAATTTCTTCGTTATATTTATAACGTAGCATTTGCAGCTTTCCAGTTTTTCTGAGAGGTGTGTACGCCATCTGTGGACAGATATACCGAAGAAAACTATAGCTAGTATGGGACTGCGGCAGGTACGTTTGAAAGGAGACGCCTCCCAGTGACCTTGTGAGTCGTGTTTCCCTGTATCGATTGCTCCGTGAGGACTCGCTAGGATGGGCCCCCTGGGAGGCTCTATTGGCCTCAGTGGCCCCATAGCAGACTAAAATAAGAGGCCAATTGAGTAGTGACCTGCCTCACAGCAGCTTTCAGCTTCAGCCATCTGAGCCGAAGCTCTTTTAATTTTGAAGTCTCTTGAGGATGTGCGGTCTGAACCGAAAATCTGTTCAAATATTCCAAGAAAATTTGCAATTCTGGAATCACTTTAACAATTTTTTCAGGTGAAAATTTCTTCAAGGCTGGTTGAACCTTGAACTATTAAGCTGTTACTACTATTTTAAGTTTGATAAACGTTTCTTAAGCAATACTTTTTCAGGCAAAATTTCGAATTCAGGAGCTTAGAATTGAATTTTTCTAAGGTAGAATGTGCATACGTGTTTGTCATGTGCACGCTATGTCTGTCACGTATGTCATGTTCCAAGTAATACTGAATGAGCAGAGCGCTTGGTGGCTCCAAGTAAATCATCTCAAAATTCAGAAATATTTTCTGATTCCGGAAACTTTACACACAGTTTAAAGTTTCCCTTTAATGGTCCAATCATTTGCACCGTCTATCTTAAAAAAATTGTTTGCAATGGATATCTGCAAAATTTTCCTCGATGTGATAAGAAGCTATTTAGGTAAGCTAATCTTCATGTGAATGGAATATTTGCAGAGTCAGATCTCGCAATTTCCTTTTAATGTGAGCCAATCTTCAAGTGAGTGGAAAATTTCCTGAGTCAGATACCGCCGCTGCCAACTGATTGTGGTAAAAGTCGCATGGACAAATGCTCCCTAACATTTAACTTACAATGATATCAGAACTTCACGCGTTGAACGAAAGTGCCGTAATCTTAACTATTTAATCTCACGAACACAACCCTGTTGCTGAAACTCCTAACCCACCTTCAGTACATAAAGTACTGCGCAATAATATGCGGATATTTTCTAAACAAAGAAAGACGTTTATTTCGAATAGAATGCGCATCATATTTGCAGAGTTATTAAATCGGCTTGGCATCAGTTTCGGATACTGCGGCAAGTGCGATGCTGCTCTCGCTGTCACTTTTGGGCAAATTTTTTACGCACTGTTTGATTAGGACTCCTGCATGACTGAACTGAATGCGAGGAGCATTTCTGTGCCAACAATATCTTATATGCTGCATGAATAAATAAATAAATTGGTGCACTACTAGGAATAAATCTACAATAGATGAAATTTGCCCAAAAAGTCAGAGCCTGTAGCTGTCCAATTTAGCAGCCTACAAAATTGGAGCTGCAGCTGAAAATTATATTAGCTAAGTTCCGCATGTTTGAGTTATGTTTATTTTCCCTTTGTCATAAAGTTTATGTTTATTTTCATTTCGTCTTATAGTTTTAGTCGCGCGCACATTACCAAAATTTATTTTTCTTAAGTTATTATGTTCATGTTCAGTTTCCATAGCAGAATAGGTTGCTTCTAGTGGTTAAAAATGAAAAATTCACCTATTTTTCAACCTAACCAGTGACTTAACAGAGGAGTGCTCACTTACGGGAAAAGTGCTATATATCTGTAATTGACTTATGGTTTTGTACAACATATTGTAATGAGTGCTTTTGGCTTACGTTGAATCAATGAATTTAAGTGTCTCTTTCAATCGAAATACTTTGAATTGCTTTCAAGCATTTTAAAGAATTATTTGCTGTGCTTCTATTCCCATTATTACTTCAATTTTTAGCTTCAAGCAAACTCACTTGAATGCAGAATTCAAGGAACGAGAATAAGTACTCGTCATTTAATTGGCAATAAGTTGTATGAATAGATTACTAATGGGCTACTTTTTTCAAATTTCATTTTTTCAAACATTAAACATCTAATACCTCAAAACCAAAAATGTGCAATAGAACAGAAGCGTAAACTAAACAATTATTAATGTAACTACCTGCTTTGATGACACTGCATAATTGTAAAGTCCTAGATGAAAACTCGTTATGGGGTAGCTTCTTTCATTGAGGCTGCTCAAACAAAGATAATTATACTGCCATTGTTCAGAGCAATCTGAAACTTTAATTTCTATCATCAATAACTGTTCGTCGTAAACTATAATCCTACATGATAATCTAGAATCGAAATCTAAAAGTATAATACGAAAGTACGATTAAGTATTAAGCTCCAAAATTACACTCTCAAATTACCATCTTAAATTAGTTCAAATTATATTCCAAAATTTCAACCTAACATTAGAATCATAAATTCCAATAGGATACATTAATAAATTACACTCATTGATAAACTTAAATTATAATCTTAAATAACACATTTTCATTATATCCTTGACTTGCAACCCTAAATTTCAATGCTAAACAACGTAAATGCTAATTTAAAGTCTTGAATTACAATCCCACATTACAATCTCGAGTCAGAGTCTCAAATTACGCTCCTAAATTACAGCCCTGAATGACAGTCTAAAGTCGTAATCCAAAATTACAATCCCAAATTGCAATCAGAGGAATCGGGACCCCGTACTTTGAGTGGAAGTGTTGGCACAATCAGTGCGCCATCTAAGGTCGAGCCGCTGTGCTGCAAAACCAGCGCTAGGGCTTGTCAGTTATATTATTAGATGCTATTTTAGAAAGTTTGAATATATTCCATTCCGTAAACTTGTCGAGGGAGAGGCTGCGCTCAGGTCCGATCCTTTCGCATGAGTGAAGGCAGTAAATGCATTAATGAAACTGACTTAGAAAGGGACTGGTTTTTTTAAATAATGTAAGGCGTGTGCATCAGATGCATCTATTGCGCATTCAACAATTGCTCTAAGTGTCTGAATTTTTTATGAATTTGCCACGAAGTTAATAATAATAATAACTTTACGGCTGCGAAATGATTGCTGCAGTTATTTTCCTCAATCTGATTTGTGAAGGCAACGCAACAAATCTAACTGAATGTGTGTGTTACGATGGCTTCATTTGTTAAGCGTAAAGCACCGAACCAACGTTTCACGAGAACTACTTTGTGTAATTATACTAAGTTAAAATCTCAGTAGACTGTATAGACCTATTGAAGTGCTAGAAATGGCAGCTAACTAGGTTTACAACACCTGAGGCAACAATCAGTGGCGACAGTGTAGGCCCAAAAAGTAAAAGAGGTTGCAGTGCGGACGAAAAAAGCAGAAGTTACGGCAGTACAGACCCAAAAATGTAGAATTGGGGGAAGCGGAGACCCAAAAGAACGCAGTGGATACAGCGCTAACTAGAGAAAAAGTAGCAGTAGTACAAGCTCAGAGAAAGAATAGTGTTCGCAATGCGGGTCTGAAGGAACAGAAGTACCTGCTGTGCAGACCCAAAAGAGACGAAGTGGCAGCAGTGCTGACCCATAAGAACAGAAGTGGCAGACCCAACAGAACAGAAGCGGCAGACCCAACAGAACAGAAGTGGTAGACCCAACAGAACAGAAGTGGCAGACCCAACAGAACAGAAGTGGCAACCAGCAGAACAGAAGTGTCTGCAATGCAAACCAAATAAAAACAGAAGTGGCAGACAGTGTAGACCCTTTGCCCCATCCCGTTGTCTGCAAAAGAGCAAGTTGGAACAGCTCGTGACCGTCACGATTGCCAAAAAGCTCCCAATTGAAATGTAAACCAAAGTTGGGACCGCAAGTTTCGCAACTGCCGAGCTGCCATTAGTTAAAGAACGTGACTTGACGCTCAACTCTGACACTCCTTCGCCAAGTACGAGGGAGACGCGAGCCTTTTCCTTGTTTGAAGGACTCCAGACTCTTTGTTTAGACAGGACTGTAATAGAGAGGGGCATCCAAAACCTTTGTTGTGAAATTATTCCCCCTGTAAGTGGGAATGCCTCTGGTGCCTCCATGGATATGAGACATCGAAAAGAAAGGACGTTTCTTATTACTTTCCCTTAAAGCCATGGCCGTGGTATCCATCTATATCATAGATCTTACCTACATG
>VOMN01116879.1:0-38445 GCA_014899125.1 Orchestia grillus
TAAGCGTTTAATTTTCTCCCTCTTTTTTTGTGTCACCCTGTATAATGCATGCAAGCCACGCATGGATACTGGAACTGTATTCACTGTATCTGAGACGACTCAAACCTCCAATGAAAATCGATTTCTAAAACCCGGTTGAGGTATTCGAATATTCAATTGATTTCCGTAATTTTTTCGTGATCGATCACACTTGACATCTCATTGCACTGAGGTATTCCCTTTGTTGTGATTAAGAAATTACGGGGAAATTGGTGATCAAAAGCTCCTCTGTCGTTCCGGTTCTGTCATTATTGCATTCGTGACCAGTCCTGCTATGAGACTGTGGAAGCCCCTCACCTCTGCGTATCGTCAAATGAAATTGTTTGCCTTCCGAATATTAAAAAAATCTCGTTATTCCTTCAAGGCTGGCTCAGTAATTGAGTATTTAGACGAATTGAAACTTACAGCCCCTTCTTTTTCATCAAGCCGTATTCTTCAGAGGTGTTTTTAAGGACTAAAATTGCACACAGTTTCCCCGAAGTGCGGCGTCTTGCTCGCAAAAGCACGTTTTAAAATTCAGAGAGAAAACTGCAAATTTGTTGAGAAGTTTCAGGCGCACATCCGAGAAAAATTGTTAGAGACGCAAATTTTCTCACTTCATGTCCTGCCAAAAGACCTCACTTCACCCTGTCGCTACCTACTTTTTTTTCGAAAAAAAGACTTATGGCATATATTACTTGTATATAAGTCTAGGATACTTGGAAAATTAGTTTAAAAATTCTCACTTCCATAGATTAGGTTACAGACCCTGAATTTTTTTGTCCCATCTGTATTTCATAATGGGATTATATATCCTAATGGGTTTATTTGGAACCCTTTAATTGATGGAACGTTATTTATTAGAGCAAATACACTTAAAAAATTACAAAATAGCACTCCGCTGGGGTGCCATTTCGAGTTATTTCTGCGATTCCTATACCCAATGCAATTTTTTGAAAAATTGTGGGACGTATTGTCCCAATTAGGGAGTGAAAGGGTTAAGAGGTTCGAGCCGTCTTGACACCGAGATGTCTTGCCTCTCAGGAAGTTTCCTTCACAGATCAATTTGAATTTTCTGAACGCTCAAATTCAGATTTTTGCACAATGTCATTTCTACTTTTCAGCCCAGGTAAATATCAGTTTCTAAACTAGTTAATTTTACTTCAACTTCACTGCCCAGGTTAAATTCAGTTTCCACGCTAGTTAATTTGGCCTATCTTCATAGTTTAGTTTTGCTTTTCTGCCCAAGGTAAATTTTGCGAGGCTATGCGTTACCAAGAACGTTAGAAAAATACGCACTTTGTATCCTACTGCTCCTTTAACTGAGTTACTGGAAAATACCATCGATAAAATTTAAGAGACACGTTTCTGATCAAGATTTTCAATGAAAACACATCACCGATGACTTGCAGAACTGTGTGAATTTCCTTTGAAAAACTGGCTCCAAAACACGAAATCTAAGCACTTCTGTTCCTTAAATATCACTCTGTTCAGCGCAGTTTCCTCGAAAGGTCGCGGCTGTAAGGTCATCAGTTCTGATTATTTTTTGCTAAAGTTTTGCTCCTGAAGAACTTTGCCGTCACATCAACTTCCGTAAAGTGTTAACTTCTACAGTGCCCTCGTTTTTTGCACTTACCGCTCTACAGTAAATTTCAATTTGAAAATTTTGAAGATTCATGCAAGATCTCTCCATCGTCGCCACATACTCGCACGTGGGCATGAAGCTACGTAGTAAAAGAACCTGCTTTTTGCCCCTTAGTATTTTCAGCTTGTAATTACTGGCCTCTCAAGCTCGGTAGTTCTTCGTACCTGAATCAGGACTTTTAATATCGGCTAGGATCACATTTTTTACTGAAAATACTTTATTTCAGGTATACACTTAGATTCACTCCCATCAACGCCACGAACTTATTCAAATAAAAACACGACAGAAACATTTCCATCTTGAAATAGCCCTCAATTTGACTCGCAAATTTTCCTTCGGCTTTCATTTCTTTTGTTTCAATTATCACGAGGAACTTCATTTTAATAATTACTCCCATTTTTCCTCGCATGAATGCACTGAATGGAACCTTACTTCGCGATTGGAAGTCCACCATAAATAGGTCCTTACTTTTCGCTGACGCGTCGTGGAGCGTACGTAATTAATTAAATACTTGAAAATCATAGGGATCCTGCAGCAACTTTCAGTGGGGTGCTGTAGCGCTTCGTGCTCGTTTTCTACGAAAAAAAAGGAGATTATCTTTTAGTTCGACTAACTTTTTTACCGTGTAAATGAGCGCTACAATTGAGCAGCCAGGAACAAAACTTTTTTTTTGTACATGCTTTCGTCATTCTTTTTCTGTAACTTTTTCAGAATGCTGTCTTCTTGTAAATATTGTTTGCACTCTCTTTTATTACTGTTATCTTATACAGTTTCCCTGTATTGTTTTCTGATATTGTTATCTAACGTGATGGGTGAAAAAAATATATTTCAATCTTGGGAAACGTCACTGCATAGTCTATTTGTAGTAAAGCAGCCTGCGTAGTGTAATATAGTACCCTCATGCTCTTTTATACATGTATATGTAAATGACTACGCACACCTAAGACTACTAATAAATATACATTACATACTAACACTAATTATACCCTTATACATGTATGTACATAAAAATGAGTACATATATTCAAGACAACTGATTTGCATATTTTGAACTAACACTAATCATACACAAATACGAGAATATGTGTATACTATACACCAATAGTATAAATCCCAGAACTGTTTGCTCGCGGAAACCTAAATCGAGCTCAACTTTCGCTGTCGCTGAGGGCAGGAGAGTCTCGGAATGTGGCATCGAGCCGCCCACTCGACCGAGCTGCAGCCCTGGTGTCGAGGTGTGTCGGTTTCAAGGCCAAGCATGAAACGGAAGAACTAACGTAGATGCTGGAATTTTAAAGGATTAATTCGTCTTTGTAGAAGTACCAGAGCAGAATGTTGTCTTAGAGAAAATGCTCGAAGCAGCTTTATAATAGAACTTCATGGTGAACTCTGTTTCATTCTCATGAAGTTGTTTTAAATTTTTAAAGAAGAATTTTACATTTGAACTCTGCAAAGTTCGAAGAAGTACAAAGCAATACAAATAAAAAAGATTTATCAGCACATAGTTTCTCGAACGCTGTATCTTTAATCAATACTTCCCCAAAATTTCCCAGCATGAGAAACATTCTCAGTTGTTACTCACCACAACTCAAGCTGATCTTCACGCATTGACATAACCAAGATCAAAACGTTAGTCAATTTCGTAACTAGTGTGCTATTGCACAAAAGGTGAGGATTCTCAGTTCTGCCGCTTACAATGTCGAGCTTCGAGAGACTACGTCACATGCCGACGCACCGTCGCAGCCTTGTCATTTATTTTTATTTTCCGTTGTCTGATACAATTATTCCGCAATTATTCACCGCAGTCGGAAATTCTGAACAGCTCAGATCAAATTCCGTGGTTAATTTTATGTTGCTTTAATACTAGCAAAGTTGTGAATACTCGCGTACGTATGTACCAGCACATACAGTTAATAATAGTGTTAATGCCTATCCTAATACTGAATGCTAGCGATAAAACTAATACTAATAGTTAGTACTGGGATTACCACCGAGTACTAGCGTACGATGTACTAATATCAGTGCACATGAGCAAATAAACTCTTTTTTGCATTTGTAGTCGATTTATTAATAAAAAGGAAGCGTTCAAATAGCTTATGGGAGTGTCAATAGAAACTTACTCCTATTGTAAACTTGAAATTCAATACTTGATTGGCAGCCATTTTATGATGCGCTTCCGAAATTCACCTCAAATCTGAATCATTATTTTCTTTCTTTTGTGTTGAAAGAATTTGTTATGTTGGTGAAAAAATTGATAGCTAATCTACTAAAAATAAAAACAATAAAGTGTCACGATAAAGTGACGCTTTTCACGTTCGACTCACGATAAAGTGTCAACCCTAACAGAATCCTTTTAGTTAGAAATGAAAACATTTGAAAACAATATCGATCTAGTACAAAAGTATTGTCCATCATTCTCTTACATAAGTGTGTATTTAAAAAAATAGCTGATGAATCACACAAGTGCATGTAATCTGTGGTGAACATTCAACTACTGATTGACACCACGAGTATTATAGTTTCATGACGTCGCACACTGTACTTGAGCAAAATATTTGGCTATTATCCTCATACAGCAAGCAATGATCTACCATCTTTCGATTGGAACGATGAATGTTGACAAAAATGAACAACTCTCATTGAAAAAACCTACAACACTAATTATTTTTTCGTGGGATTTCAAGCGAATATTTGTACGCATTTCCACAAAAAGTCAAAGCATTGTATTCCAAGTACAAGAAATGTTGAAAATTTTTGTTCACATTTTCCTTGTAAAATGAGTAAGCCTAAACGTCGTTCGCGAGCAAGAATGTCAACTTTCAATCTTCATCACACGCCGACTTTAGTGCTATTAACAGATCGCTAACATTGAGGCTAAATGCTAATTAAAAAGGAATTGCAGTGGGAGCCTCAATTGCTTAAATTCTTACAGAAGGGAAACGGAAATAGATGGCCTCTTCCAGCGAAGCCAGAAGGCCAGAAATGGGAAACGCTTCTCAGAATTTAAGAAGCGTGTGTGGTTGAAGAAGACAGAAAAAGTGTAGTTGAGTTGCATTTTTAAAAATACTAATTTCGAACACTCCCGTTCTGTATTTGTCCTATGTATCCATTCTTTGAATGGTCTCTTAAACTTTATTAGTCTACAGAGTTTTCAAAGAGGCCTTGAATACGTTACAAAAGAATATTATTCAGCCACAAAGACGAGCCTAACGTCCTTCTCTTGGTCAAGCACCCAGCCAGGCAAGGGTTTTGTCGTATCCTCCCCTATTTCTAGGGTAGTTTGTTTCTGGCTTTTCCTGTGACTACACAGAAATAGTTTCTTCGACATTTTCGCCTAACTCATGAGATATTCGTGGAAAATTTTCCTTGAGCGCCTATGCCATTCCAGTCGCTCAGGTTCTGCCTGTTAAAAAAAGTGGCCGGCAGAACCAGAAACCGGTTTGAAGGTGAGAGCACTTACCACGGCAGCCAGCGAACGAAAGCGTTCAGAGAGCTCTAATTGGTCAAAAATGAGACTATATTACTAGTTCAACGCATATGCAACACAAAGAAAAACAGTGGTGTAAAATCACTCTTCTCGTAGAAAAAAAGGTCACAAGAGATGCTCCGAAAATGAATTTATTCCTTTAGTTGAATTTCTACCAAATATTTGAGTGTACTCGTTCAAGTCTCAGGCGTTGGATTTCAAATGAAAGAAAAGTTGAATAGTTGGGAGATAAGCTTTTCTTGGAAAATAGATGACTTACTCTTCGTTTACATGTGAGAATTACGTGAATAAATAAATCAAATAACCTGGAATATACAAATATGAAGACGGAAGGTCAAAGCCGTCCACTGACGGAGGTACGCAAAACAAATACATCAACACTGAAAAAAATTTAGTCCAGTACTACGTGTAGTGCTAATGCTGACCCTGTTGTTTACAGGGCTGTCCAGGGGGTCGCCATGTCGTTGGTGTAGCTTTTAAAGGGTTACTTTACAGTTGAAGGAATTATCGACGTGTTAATGTGGTCTCGAAGTAGACATAATTATTATGTTAAGACGGCGAATGACTTTGCCCCCACAAGTTACGATCTCCAACAATTGCATGTTCTTTGCGGGGTTGGAAACCTGAACCTCCACCGACCAAATTACTTTACTCATGAGGCTGCATATAACTTTGTACGAAAGATTACCTATAACGTTATTCTTTCGGTGCAATAAGCATGTGAGACTCGTGCTCTAATTAGTCATACTCTACGGAAAACTGTATGAGATTTTCGCGGTAACTGTCGGAGATTGAACGTTGAGTATTAAATTTATGATAGATCTCTGTTAGTTGATTCATTGAGAGAGAATGTTGTGGATTTAATTCATGATAAGTCTCTGCACACGCGCATAAAAACCAACTTTACACTTATGAATGAAGTCAACTTTTCTTTTCTGATTGTCAACGGGTAAAGAGTGCACCGTCAATGACGAAGTTACAACCCTTACCAAAAAAATAAGAGCTTTGCTTAAATTTTTTGTTACATTTCACCCAGCATGCAAAATTTAACGTGATTTGATCAGGATTTCTGAACTATGATCCAGACTCAAAAATTTCATATCCATGTCAGCTGAAGCGGAAATTTCATTAAAGTATTCATATAATGTCCCTACAATAATACGACAATGTGCTTGTTAAATTGACATGCTGTATAATAATAAATATACATATATATATAAGTTATAGACAGTCGGAAAGCTTTACAAAATAAATCCCTGTGCAAGTCAAGCATTAACGTGTAATCTCTTCATTATTTTCTTAATGTCTCATGACAACAATAGAAAAACTTTGCTGTCGCTTATTATTTCTGTGTTTAGAAGCTCTGAATGAGCTCGTATTTCATTTTGAATTGCGTGTATCCTTATGAGTATATCAAACGTTTTTTTAAAAACGCACAACTTTCGAAATTAATCAGAAAACTCGAAACTTCCTCTGCAAAACCCTCGCCTGATTCAAATTTTCTGCTACTCGCGGTGTCTTTTTCAGCTCTGGAGCAGCCGTGCCCTCATTTGCGGAGCACGTTTCACAGAGAAGCACCGATTGGAAACTGGCAACTCTCTCGTTCAAGACTTAAAGAATAAAATTCAAATAATTCTGCAGGTAATGTATTGGGGATTTTTGGGCATTTAGAGTTTGTTTGAGTGCTTGTCACTTGAACGTATTCTAAAAATGCACTGAACCCCACAGAAGTGTCCGTGTTCACTGATATTGAATGCATATTAAAAAGTCCTTTAGTTATTTATGAATGTGAAACAGGAAAGCTGCCTTTTGATCGGGGAGGCAAATCAATTTTGCAGAATTGCGTACTGCAAGCTGAAATTAATACCTTGATATTATGCATGTATGAATTCTTTGTATAATTACTCCTCTCCGGTCATCCAGACAGAGGAGAATTTTTTTCTTTTTTTCTTTTATTAAAGCCCCCCACCTGCAACCAGATCGTTAAAAACGCAATTTTTATTGCTTTAAAATATTAAAAAAATTATATTGGGGAAATTAAAAATCGAGGAAAAATTGATTTAGCTTAAGAGAATCTGACATGAGACTTTGACGTTATTTTTACTACGTAGAGTGGTTTTTACTTTGTGACGAGGAATATCCCGACAAAAAAACTAATTTCCTCGACTCTTAAAGCATATTAGGCATCATTGAGGCAGGGGCTTTCTTTCTGAATGCATTGTAAGCCCTTGTCTAACTTTTTTGCTTCGGCGTCCGTAATTTTGGCCGCCTTGGCGCAGATATCGCCGCCGTGGCATCCATTGCAGCTATTTTCGCCGCCTCAATCAAACGCAGGAATCGCTCCGCTGGTGTGACTCGCTGGTGTATTGTTGACGAGTTCATAAACTTAAAATTTTGTTTTTGTTTAAGCTGACCGCTGTACGTAACTGCGCTTCTTCAAAGAGTAATCGTAGAGTTATTCAGAGAACCAGAGTTAATACCATCAAAGTAAGATATAAATAAAACAACATTTACACTAATCGAATGGAGGTAAGATATACCAAGAATTGCTGTAATCGTAAAGTGTTATAAAGATTACATGAGGTGAAATACGTGGAAAGTATTGTGTAGGCAACATGAGCTGCAGTCGTAAACAAGATTCATCAAAAAGTTTCCAACAGTTGCTTGTCAATAACAAAGTCGTCTATCAATCTCAGCTTGAAGGCGATAATTTCTACGTTAAAAACTGCTGCTTTACCAGTTCCAAATGATAAAACTTTCAGGTGGCGGGCGCAAACAAGAAAATACAACGAGCATGAACCCTAGCGCGTTTACTGTCGCAGTTTAGAGACCAGAGGGCAGAAAATGGCATCAGGATTTGGACTTCAAAGCACTGAACTTCACGAGCTCGATTCGTTTTCCTACGCAGGAATGAAAATTCAGACCGCGATGAAATCTGAGGCCTCCATAATTAGCTCAGCCTCATCAAAATGAAATCATTTTAAAAGAGATGTAAGTGGCCGTGCTAACACGTGTCAAAGAAGAGTTCATGCTGGATAAATGAACTCAAAGTTATATGCTGAGCATCATTTTTTTGAAGTTCTGTAGAGTCGGACTCTGGTCTGCAAGAGAAAATAACTTCTTGACCATAATTTTGTCTTCAGAATGCATGTGTTTAGTGGTGTACTTCAGGTAGAAAGTTAACGAGTCTACCTTATGACATTTGCAAAAGGTCGTAACATGAAGGTATTCATCGCGTGTACGGGGTAGTAAGATTAATATCCATGTACGGGCATAGGCTCAGTAGACCTTCAACGTTGTTTACTTCTTGTGCATATAGACATTTGAGAAATTAGATCAGGTAGATTGCCTTGACGTTTCGTTGAGCCAGATCTACCCTAGATTGCTTTTTGTTTGCGACAGAACGTCGTCTGTCAAGAACCAATAAACAATGTCGCCTGAGGGTTGGACTCGCTCGAACCACTGGGGTAAAATTGCCGCTCAAACTAAATTAGAAATTGCGACCGTCATTCTCACTACTTAGGAAATTGTGATGACAATTGATGCGCGTCGTAGTATAGCTATTTTTTGAAAGCACTGAAAATTTCAGCAAGAAAACCCTGCTAAAAATCCATTAGAATAACTTTTTTCAATAAACGTACTTACCCATGGCTTGTCATACGCCTTCACTGCCGCCCCACACAAGATGACCGTACACCAACGTAGGCTCCATCGCTGCGCCCGTCTCACTCTAACTCCACTCTCAGAATATCTATAATTATAAGCAATTTTCGCCGCCGAAGTACAGTAAAGTTTATTATCGACGGGCGGCAAGAAAGTTCCACTGGGATGGTTAGAACACTGAAAATATGAAGCAAATTATCGCTCATAGAAGCACAGCTTGCAGCATCTTTGCCGATCATTAGTCTTAGCTCTGCGTATAATTATTGACAATTAACGGTCGGTACGCTTGGATCATGGTTAAATTAGCAACAGAGTTTAGCGAGCGTTCTCATTACCTATCAAATAGCTAATCCAGCTTATGCGTCATGAGAGATGCGTGAGGAAAAATATATGAAATTTAGAAGAAATGTTTTGTGACGAGCAAAGAATTTTCAAGATGTGAATAATCTTTAGAAACGAAAAAATACCGTGAAGCATAAGTTAACCATATAAAATATTATTATATTTATTTCATGCCCCCTTTACTCTCCCACTCTTTTAAGCATTCGAAGGGCTATGGTTTTGTACATGCATGCGAAATTCACAGAAGAATATTATTTTCAATTCCTTTGCCTCCCAGGCCGTGTATTTATTTTAGTTAAACTTGTAATGCCAGACTCAGGAGCTGGGTAGCAGCCCATGAGGCAACACGACGCAATTGTTTAATTGCTCATGTTCGTGAAGCGGTTACTGAAATTTAATTCTTCAAAGGGTTCTGTAAGTAATACCTTTAACTGCGTGACCTAAGTTTCTCAGAAGTTATTAACTGCTTCAGTGAACTACGATCGATCACAGCCTACGAGGCTCTGCAGGAGAAGCTTTTCAGAGAGATTAAAGTCCTATTTATGGCGTCGCTCAGAACCTGTGCATCATTCATCAGACTTGCGTTGATTGTCGTCTCTCGATTCAAGTTATTCCGTTGTGTTTTACTTTTCATGTTACGCATCAATTTACTCAGGCTGAGTTGAAGTTGTTTTGCAACTACCACAGCATTGCATCTCTTCAACCTGAAGTAAGTTTTCTTCCTATTATATTTGTGAGAAACGATTCTTAATTGCTGATTATGAATTATTGTAACTTTTAAAATTACGAGTCTCTGAATTTTTTTTTAGTGCGATTATTTATAAACTAGTAAAAACGTCAAATTTCATAATACTCCAAATTTTGTAACTCTATGAAAGAAAATCGGATTACAAAGCGATATTCATATTCAGCCAGCAGTTTCATTATTTTTCACTTGTTTTTTAAATGAATCTGATTCAAATCTAGCTTCAGACATGAATTTTGAGTGGTAAGGAACCTAATTTGACTCTATATCAAGTAAATGTCCCATCTTTTGGTGAAATATCTCTCAGGACATTCAATAATATTCATTAATAATTAAACGATGTATTTTCAGTACCGTCAACGGAAAGAAAACAGTGATTTTTCAGGATATGAAAAAGTAAATCGTTGATTCTTCAGGACCTTCTACAATGATAGAAAAATACTCTCGAGACTGTCGTTGATAACAAGCAACAATTCTTCCAGGCAGCCGGTATTAGGATCAGAGAAATCTTGGCACACGCAACGGTATCTCAACTGCCGCTCGTCAGCCCAGTACTGCATAAGCAGATTACGTGTTAAGGATCGCACAGCCTTGTGATCTCGTACGGAATAAGTTTTTCGAGTGTATAACTCCGAAAAAATGTATTATATAAACTGAGTGATGGCGAATCATTTCAGAGTTATATTTATGTGACTTACACGCATATAACTGAGCCTGTAGTTTATGCGTGACCTAGTTTATGTCTAGTTAAATCGTATATGATCATAAATCATTAGAATATTCATTTTCTTATATATTTTACTCTTTTTCAGTTTCATTTTAAAGTTCACCGGTAGTCAGAGTGTGCTAAACCTTCACATGAAATACCGTAGACTTACGATATGCGTGTCAGGGTTGGTGTGTTTATAGTTTTTATTAGAAGGAGTAATAGAAAAACTTATTGAAAAGAAATCTATTTGAGCATTGTAATGATGAATTTGCTGTCGAGTATGAAATTTTTTGCAGAATTATCTGTTAAACATTACCATAATATGACTAAAATGAGGATTCATATAAAAAAGGACGATGATGCCAGACTTGGTGTATATTATGAACTTTATACGTACATGCATGCGTCATGCTGCCACATGGCTCAGAAAATTTAGTCACAATACACACATGACACATATTAGTAGGCTAATTTTCTGACAAATGGATAACACACTTATAAGTTTGTTAAATTGCTTCGAATTTTCTTCAACTGTATCCCTCAGAAAATTAGCTGCTAATGTGAAATTCGAATGACTAGTAAAATTAATGTTGAGAATTCATGTGAGATAATTTTATTATCCTGTATACATTCCATGTGGTTGTGCTCTTGCTTAAACTTTAAGATAGAAGTATTTCAAATTCATACTGAAAGTTTATAATTCAATGTGAAAATTCGACAAATTTTGCCAATCGATTTATATTTTACATGTTTTGAAGTTAAGTGCGTATTACTGACCCATGACCTTCATTCACACCTGTGTTATCGCAGAATCCCTTACATCGTCGTATTATCGTCGGTAAAATCGATTTAAAATCTTGCGGGTATCAAATATTGGTAGTTGTATGCTCAGCTCGAAGCCAAAGGTTGGCTAAAAAATTTGATATTATATCTTCCGAGTACATGCTCACTTTTCTCAATTTGAAAAGCAAATAATGCGCCCACGCAAGCTCAATTTTTTCCCCTCGTAATTCGAGTTAATTGAGCAAGGCATTTTCTAAGAATTCGTCGACCGTTAAGAATGAAACACAGAGCGTAACTTCTCTTCATTTCATCGTATGATAAAAAAATAACTTTCGAAATGCAATCAAGCTCAGGTTCAATGAGCACCATACCAAATAATTGCGCCACAGGCAAAAAAAAGAAAGAAAAAAATATTTGAAGGTAAAAGAGCAAGGGACGATACTCAGCTGCAACGCCGCATTTCTTTCACAGGGCAATTTCAACACCTACAGCAACTAAGTACATTTTTATTTCAAAATATCTCTACATTAGTTTCGCGTGCTCGCCAAAATGAAAGAAACTTGAACCAAAAGTTCGTTCGAAATCCCCCGAAACAAACGAGGCGCTAAAGTTTTTGAAGACAATAGGGTCCCGCAAACGCATGCGCGCTGCATTTCAAGCTCTAGAGGGACTCCGTAATAGAAGCTGAGATCAGCGCTGGACCTCAGATCACGCGGCGCTTGGCGGAATGGGTTAAGACGTGTCCCTTGTGGGCACATTTTTAGTTTCAACACGCGTTATTATTCTGCGATGAGTGTTTTGTAGCTGCGATAAGTTTTTTTATTGACGCGTCTTTTGGGGTATACATGTATATATTTCGCAGGTTTGCATCCATGATTTTTACTTTATATGTATTTTTTGTAGCATATTTGTAAATGCATTGCTTACCTGATATATCATTTGTTTGCTATATTTTTCACATTTTGCGTTTTTCATGATAGGTTTTCATTTGGCCCCCTATTTATATGATACAAAATGCAGCATCTTTTGCCGGGAATAGAGACCTTTAACGTTGTTTACTTCTTGTGCATATAGACATTTGAGAAATTAGACCAAGTAGATTGCCTTGTGCACCCTATGTATATGTCTTGAAGTACACGTTTTATGCCAATATATGAGATCCTTTTAATTGAAATATCCTTTGGATTTTGCTTTGTATGTGAAGTGTTTTACTCGCTCATTTATCTTATAATTTTTGCTGCGGCGTAGTTCACTGGATAAGTTATTGTTATTTGTTGTTGGATCTGATCATTTATTTTAAATTATTTTTAATTCTCTTTTTTGACATGGCTTTTATATGAAAATTAACTAATAAGACTTAATGATATTTTTACTTAATGCATCTTTTCTATAGAAGAGAAGAATTAGGAAAGTGTGAATAAATTTTTAAACAATAATTATTTTGAATAGCTGAGGGAACTTTACTATTCTACACCAACTCCGCAGTGATGCCTTGATCTTAGAAAATGACTAGAAAAATAAATTACGCTTCGAGCAAAAAGAACCCTCGAATATGTCATCACTCCTCAGTGTCATAGCGCCACATTACTCGAATATGTCATCACTCCATAGTGTCATCTCGCCACATCACTCGAGCATGTCATCACTCGGCAGCTTTAGAACATGTCATCACCTGGCCACTTTAGAACATGTCATCACTCGGCAGCTTTAGAACATGTCATCACTCGGCAGCTTTTGAACATGTCATCACTCGGCAGCTTTAATTAAAACAATGGTTTTCGCGCTTCTCGTTTTTCGCTTAATTCGATGGAAAGGCCGACTCAGCATCTCAGCTAATGCGCAAATTTATCACAGATTTCAAAATTGGCCCGGTTTTTAAAGTTTCAGGACAAATATCCATTTTTTCATTTTTTGCTCAGTTTGAACTTTTTTTTCACGGTGAGCAGGATCGATCAGAGATGCAAGAGGCTGTGCGATGATTCATGCTGGTGTGCTGAAAAACAGGGAAAAGTCATTTGTTAACTATCAAACGAAATTGAAGATAATTGGAACCTTTTGGTTCACGGCTTCTGAACTTTTTTCATGTTTTGGAATTCATATTTCGAAAAAAATGGTCTGAAAATGAAAAATATACCAGATTTTCTTGAGGCCATTTGAGAACACTAAAGAGGATACTAAGCCAAACACACGTTTTACACCAAGAATGTACGTGAAAGATTAGAGTAATTATTCGTACGTTTTTAAAAATACATAACATACGCTAACAGTCAAAATTCTCATCTGTCATTCAGAGTTCCATTCGAAAGCGGTAATTACACAAACAGTTTCATGACAATGGTGTCAAATTAAAATTTCACCTTAAAATGCATAAACAAATTTCGGTGTGAGCCAGTGAATAAATTCACGAGTTGAAAAACCATCGTCAGACAGTGACGCTTTCATTTCAATTTTTGCATAAAAATTAAAAATAACCGAGTTGATCATCATAAAAAGCTGTCTGTGTCGGCGTTATGTACTTTTCGTAGAAAATTCAGCCCTTGTGCCGTGAAAATGATGCAACTACGAACGATTTCTATACCATTCACATATATTACCTTTCGAAAACACGAGCAAGTGGTACAGTTTGTAAATATTCTTTCAGATCGAAATCAATTTGTGCAAGGGCACTTTTTATATTGTTTTGGCTCATATTCTTCAAAGTCAACCAGTATTTTCGGGATAAAATAACGAAAGAAAACGATGGTTATTACATGGTTAATTTTCTTGCAATTTAAAAAAAAATCTCACTCGAAATGAAAAATTATTAACTTGTGCATAAACTTCATCTCTTCAAACTGAGCAAGGTCATTAAGTATCCATCATAAATTTGACTCTGTAGACCTAGAAGTGATAGCGTGCTTGCCTCCATAGGCAGGAGGTCCTTGGCTCGATACCCCAGTCGGAGTTCGACACTTTGGAAAGGAAAATAAAAACACGATATTCTTATACAGAAGCGGCACACTAGTGTGGCCTTAGACAAGGAGCCCGAGCTACTTTCATGGTACAAAAACCAGCGAAAATTCAGTGCGATCCCCAACAGGAATTCACGGAGCTTACTCTTCCAGCTAAGACGAAAACTTTACTTCGAATACTGTGGAACTGTATTCAATTGACCGAACTTTCGAGCGCTTTCACAGAGTTCGTTTTCCAGGGGCACAGCTTTGAAACCGGAAAAATGAAAGCTGGAATTAGCGTATTTATATGATACTGGAAATTTGTTCTCGAAACTACACGGTACTTCCAGTTGTGCATCTTTATTTCACCTTGAAGAAAAAAAACCCTGAAAAGGGTCTCTACAACACGCTACAAGCCCTGGCTCCTCTGTATGGCCTATGAAGACTGCGTTAAAGTGACTGCTCATTTTTGTACCATTTTTGTTTCTTGAGTGAGAAGAAAAAGTGCGAGAAATTACCCAAATTAAGTACACGCACATTCATCAGCATAAACACAATATCTTAGGTCCTATATTTATTAAAATAACACAAGACATTTAACGGAAACCTTTTCTGTTTTTTCATTCATGACCTCCTAAAGAACGATCAGTCGTATTCATTCAGGAACCGCTTTTGTAGTTGCATTCTCTAGGACGCCGAGTTGAATCACATAAGGCGACTGATCATACGGGTCATCAGTTGGGGATTTACTGGAGATGGGTGAGAGCGACAGCCGACTGGGACTCAAGGCTCGTGTCAAGGGATGACTTGGAGATTTAACAGGATGCCTCGGCACAGTTTGAAACGTGCGATCGGCGATGTGGGTTGAAGAGTTATTGTACATTTGGCAGCCCACGGGCGGGATCACTTGGTTGCCAAGGGCGTAAAGCGGAGGAGGAGGAGGACTTTCGAAGGTGCATCGCGGTAGTGCGAGGTTGTTTGGGTCACTCGAGGATGATTGGCCTCCCGTACACCGACCAAAGTACTGCCTGAACCTGACCGTACGAGAGATGAAATTGTCACAGATGTTTATTTATGATCATAAACATATCAGAATTATGAAACAGGAGGGCGTTTTCTTGAATAATGGTTTGAGAAACTTGAATCAGGGCAATTTAAAGCGTTGTGCTTAAACATGTGCATGTGTGGAAGGTTGAAAGGCGCGAAAGCAACAAAGTTAGAGTACAATTATAAATTTAGTTTATTTCCACGGTTGTGTTACTTACTAAGCACGCATGGCACAAGTAAACGCTGGCTCCTATCGAATGTATGAATTCGGTAGGGAATGTTCTGTAGCGAATTCGGTAGGGAATGTTCTGTAGCGAATTCGGTAGGAAATGTTCTGTAGCGAATTCGGTAGGGAATGTTCGAGAAAGAATTCGGTAGGGAATGTTCGGGAGGGAATTCGGTAGGGAATGTTCGGAAGGGAATTCGGTAGGGAACGTTCGGGCGGGAATTAGCTGGGGAATGTTCAGGAGGGGATTTTCAGGAACCCATAATAAGTCTTCGAAAGTTTTGTTCGTATTGAATCGATTACGCCAGTGCAAAAATTCCCTATTGTTTTTTCGTATCAGACAGCAACTGCTCTTGTCATGAAAGGCGCTTTCTACTCCAAATGACAAAATCCAAACTGTCCAGGCGACAGGCATTGAATTGACACCCATTTATGATCACGTAAATGCTGATGGCCTTCGTTCCTTTTGACGCCAATGTAACAGTTGTTCTAACTCATAGCTTCACTATTCCAAGCTCACGCTATTCATAATGTTGATGAATTATTCAGCAAATAATCAACAAAGATTTCGTAGCTCCGATAGAGTTCAAGGCAAGAATTTCAAATCCTTGCAGCTTGTTTTTTTTTCTTGCTGCTCAATAGATTTATTCGTGTCTCGCCAGCACAGCATGTACAATGTCCTGTGACGCATGAGTGTTGATTGAAACTTTAAAAATTAATTGCTTTTCAGGCATGTTTTCATTTCTACTCATGGACGCGCTAAGGACAGATATTGTACGACTAACATATGGGTTAGGAAATTAAAAGTTATTCGGGAATATTTTTCCTTAGAAACGCATAAACACACCAGCACAATGGAACATTTTCCATTTTCTATAAGCATTGTGAAATTCATTAGGGTGACGGATTGGCCTGGCAAGGTAAATTATGCAGAGACACCGATGTCACCTCTCTAGCCACTTAGTCCACAAAGTTAGCAATAATGAGCATTTGGAAACGATTCTCTGCTAGCTTTGAGGACTTCATTAAGGTGAAGGATCGGTCTGACAATGCAATTTACGCCGAGCATCGATGTCCCATTTCTAGCTCCTTTGTCTAGAAACTTGGCAATATTGAGCATTTCAAAACGGTTTTCTACCAGCATTGTGGACTTTATTAAGATGAAGGATGAGGGCCTCACAAGATAATTTATGCAGAGACACTCACGGGGCTCTGTACACGATGATGATCCTTTTAGAGAGCTTCGAGTTGCCAGGGGTAGAGTTGGACCCAGCTCGACGGCTCCTGAAGTAGCCGTACACGAGCGGGTTCATGGTAGAGTTCGCCACTGCGAAGATAAAAAGCGACGCCTGGATACTGGGGTCAACTCGCTGGGCGCTTGAGGAGTCTATGAAGTACCTAAAATAAAGATGGTATAAACGGCATCAAAACTTGGGGGGAAAACTTCAAACATAAGAGGATGATATGAACATGGAGGCCCTATATAAAAGCTTATTTCATTAATAAGCTGATGCTTATTCTTATTTCTGAGGAAATCTAATATAATGTGAAATTTTCCTGAGCAGCGTATAGTAGCTCAATCATGAATTGAATCCTTTCAAATCGACGTGTATGATTCTGGTCTAGAATTAAAATACACGATGGGACGTGGTACTTTGAGAGCCTGTTAAGATGGCGGGTCGAGACTGTAAGCAACCGCAAGCACAGGAACCTTGAAGAAATCAAGTCAGTTTTGCAAGACTTAAAAATCGGTTCTCCTGCGACAAAAAAATAGCCGGATGCTTAAAACTCTTTGATTTTCCTCAAGTTTTCGTCCCTCGAATTTGAAGCGCTAAAATACGTATGACTATGTGTATATACATCAATAAATATCAACTTGATACAACTTCAGTGGCTCACCAGAGACTCATGACGTTGTAGGGCGTCCAACACAGGAAGAAAACTCCGACAATGACGCTGGTCATCAAGAGCGTCCTTGTTCTTGGCCTCCCCAGCACGACAGGTTCTTTCCCGGCCCCTGATTGGTGGAGAAACTTGTTGGAAGACGACCAATGAAGGACTAGCATTGTGATCAAGAAAGATCGCTCTCCATTTCTGTTATCAATTGCAGACATATTTTCATCTTTTTCCATCTGAGTTGCGTACTAATTCGTTGCAGTATCACCAGTGAGACATTAAAATTGGGATTAAAGAGGTTCTCTATGCCCTCATGATGTTAAATAGAGACACGTTTTAATACGGAAACAGTTTAAATTAGAGTTACAAAAATATGCCATAAAGAATTCCCTGAATATCAATACAGACTTGTTTCGTAAGTATTTTGCTTTTAAATACCGCTTTCGATCGCTCCCTTGATAAACCAGATGAACGCTGTTATACATACTAGTAAATGTGCCCCACCAAAAATACCGGAACCGAATGATGATTTCTCTAGATGCCCTCATATTTACGGTAAATCTGACATGAAATATTGTTATATGCATTATCGCTTATACGGGCTACATTCTCTTACAGTCTCGCTGATTAATTATTAATACGGAACCGGGAATTTTCTCGCATCTAAATCCTTAAGAGCGGAACTGAGAGACGCTCGGACCAACCAACCATGCAACACTGGGCTATTATTATATAGCAGGATTCTATAGAGATCTTCTAATTTAAAATAAAGCTAGTTCAAGGAACTTAAAACCTTCAAGGTTGAAAATGACTTGAATTCTCTCTCAACGTATAAAAATAATCGTATGATAATTCTTCAGCAGCAACAAGCTCAGTATCCTAGGAAGAACAGAAGCTGCATGCAAACGCTGGAAGCAGTGACGCTGCAATGTCGAAATAGAATTCTCTTGAACTTGTGACCGGTAATGCGAGCATCAGAGATTGGTGTACTCATTGATTTGGTGCCGCGGGCACTAGAAAAATATAACTCGGTAGTTCATGAGAACCTTCAAGGGACAGGCATCGTAAATGGATTCATTGATTTTAAGCAGGCATCCACATCGATTTTAGGACCACGAGGGCTGGCAAAATATAACCCTGGGGTGTTAATTGGCTACAGACCGATGCCATAGATACGGAGCACGATGGCGCCGTAGCAGAAGACGATGGCGCAGAGTGGCCCGACGTACATGGCGACCGTGCCGGCCAGTCTATAAGCCAATTCGTACCTTGTGTCTGGAAACGCGTCGAAATCAACGCACTGCTCGAACCATGTGTAGTGAGGGTGCTTCTCCACGTGGAAAATGAAAGCCTGGAAAGAGAGCCGGAAGTTTTTAAGGCGTGTCCTCTAACTGCAGTGATAAAGTGTAAAAATTGGTTGTCGTTAACAGGTTGGGAGAGAATACGCGGAGGTGTTAAGCAAAAACTCAAGCTATGTTCTGCCTTATCGTGATAAAAAGATAGTAATTGACGTCAATTTTAAAATATGTTTTGATGAGACTTTCCTCCATAGTCTGTTCATCTCGCCGTAGAAATTGATTCTTTACCACGTCAACTGTGTGAATCTCTTCGAAAAAACTGCTACAAATAATTTCAATGCTCACCTGAAGCTGCTTAGTTTTTTTTATCAGACTGCATGCTCTTCGACTCTCTTCCTCAGATGTATGCACCACATCAACGAGAAATCTTAGCCAAGCCGATGTGTAAAGCGTATGCAGTAAATAAAATCTTAGCCAAGCCGATGTGTGAAGCGTATGCAGTTAATAAAATCTTAACCAAGCCGATGTGTAAAGCGTATGCAGTAAATGAAATCTTAGCCAAGCCGATATGTTAAGCGTATGCAGTAAATAAAATCTTAGCCAGGCCGATGTGTAAAGCGTACGCAATAAATAGCGGAAATACTGCGAGCTGTCATCCCTTTGAGCATACAGCGGAAGAGGCGCTAGGCAGCACTTGAAGCTGAGAGCTCGTCAGTTCGTTAGGAACATAGGAGAGAGCCGCAGGTGGCCTTAGCGAAATTCATGGGAAACTCGTCGGTTCTCGCATGAGGTTTTTTAATTGATGTTTGTTGAAGGAACAGTTTACAAGTGACTGAGCTACAGCGACAGGACTATGTCACTTACCTCGCTGCACCATAAGGGACGGTACGGTTGATAGGAAATCTAATTCATAGGGCAAAACGAAGAGCCAAAGTCACTACTATCACACTCACAGCACGGGACTGTTGTACTGATGTTGTCAGTTGTCATAAAGAATTTGATAAAGTGCAGCCGTTGACCTTGTTGTAACATTCATCGCGTAAAGTGGTAAAATTAAAATGAATTACGCATTTAAAATTAGAATGGTCTATTTAACCTCATAGTTAAGTTGTAGTATTAAAAACAGGATAAAGTACCGAGTAATATGTTCATTTAATCCTCTCATCTGAGGTTGCAAGCTCGTAACTAATAGGAAACAAGACGTCAAACCTCTTTTAGGTCTTTTAACCCTCTTACTAAAAATTCACGAACAAAAATGGGATAAAATCCAAAGTATTACGCTAGCTTAGCTCACTCATCTGATACAGTTAAAACAAAAATAATGTGAAAAATGCATTAGACTTTACAAACCCTCTCAATTGAAGCAGAGAACCCTAAAAATATCATAATGAATTGCATTGGGTTCATATAACTCTCTCACTTGGAGCAGAGACCCCCAAAAATATCATGATGACTTACATTGGGTTCATATAACCTTATCACTTGAAGCAGAGGACCCCAAAAATATCATAATGAATTGCATTGGGTTCATATAACCCTCTCACTTGAAGCAGAGAGCTTTCAAAATAACACACCAAACTGCCCCCTCACCTGAGGCAAAGAACACACTGCCGCCATGATCCACGCCACCAAGATGAGTCTACGCAGGCGCCGTCTGGCCGAGGTGACGGTGAGGGGCCTCAGCACGGCGCTGTAGCGGTCCAGGCTGATCACGGTCAAGAGGAAACCACTCAGGAACACCCCGAATGTTCTGAAGAACGCCATGACACGGCATGTCGTGTCACCCGCCCGCCATTGGACCGTGGTCGCCCACCCGATCTGATTGAGGCGAAGAAATGGATCCCCTCAAAATATGATGTGCAGTTGGAAATGGTAGCCAAAAATGAGGACTTTGAAATCAGCGTTTGAAGCGTATCATTGTGTTATGATAAGACCATTTCCCCTAAGTGAGTTGCTGAAATGAAATTAGAGTACCGTGTCTCTTGATCAACACACAAAGTGAGTCTCAACTAGACCTAAGAAATTTCTAGAAGAAATGGGCTAAGACAATGTGGGAAAAACTCACGCTACATTCTAGAAAGATCCATCTTGCACCCGTTGTATTCTCCATCGAAAAATATAATTTAGAAATAAACCCTTGTTTTCATCCACACGCTCCATTAAAAGGCTCTTAGCCAAACAGAGACAAAACTAAAATTTGCGGTTTTTCCACGCATGAAAAACCAGACAAATGTTCTCCCAAATTTTCAAGCACAAGTGCTTTAGTTTTTTATTAATTGGGAAATAAAAAGGCGTTGTTTACGCCAGGCCCCGTCTTTAAAAATATTTGCTTACGTTGCGAGTGATGTTTTTAAAGCAGAGGTAAGCAACAAAACGTTTGGGTTGGCATGTGACTTTTTTCCAAGAAATAATTCACATCGTGAACAGCTTGTAAAAATACACATCGTGAACAGCTTATTGGGATTTCAAAAGCTTTGATTTTTAATTCGAATCAGTTCATGATCAAATTCATCTTATAAAGGAGTATTCAAACAAAAACAAAACATCATATTTAATATTCAATCATTTTAATTGACCGTTGAACCCAATGTTTTGACATCGTTTACAGGGCGTGAAGATCAATCAAATAGAAATGAAAGGAATAAATTTCAATCATTAACGAAAGCGTTCTGGAAGCTCATTTTAAAAAACGAAACAATACCTCGACCTAGGAAAGGTCGTCATTATTATTTGGGTGACACAACAGTACTTCGATTAATGAACGAATTGTAAGGCTTCTTTGGAATATCACGGGATCTGTTTCAATTAAAATGCTCTAAAAGTTTCATTTCAGGCGTCTCAATACCTCTGTTGATGAACGAATTTTGAAAAACAGGCTTTTAATTTGCCTTACAGATGGAACGAGTCCTCTACGTAGCTGCGAACGTATTTCAAAAGCTTTATTAGACGCGCCTCAGGGCCACCAACAACGAAAATTTCATTGATTTGTCAAGGTTATGTTCATCAAACAGGCTTATTTGTAAAATTAATTTCAAGGAAAAAATGCTTCCAGAAGGTACGTCTATGGAATGCATCGCGGACACAGACATCGTTTGACTATTCTGAGCTTTGTCAGGAGGCTTGCAGAGTTTTTCATAGCAAAAAAAGTTACAAATGAGGAATGTATGGGTTGCTATATACCTGAGCTGCTCTGCTACGTCAGTAACTAGGAAATAACAAACTCCAGCAAGTTTTAATTTCCAGTAGCTGTTTTCAGATTTTAAGGTATATTTCTCGGTGTTTAAATTTGTCACTTTGTGCATTTCAAATTTTCTCTTCACTTCACATATCAGTAAACATTGCTTCGTATATTGATGTGTACATTTTAATTCATATATTCGAGTTTGTTTCAATCCTCTCTTAAAACATTTTATCACTACTCACCAAATGTTCGATTCCCGAATCTAAATTTTCAATGCTGCTATTGAGCATATATTATAGCAAAGTTTTACTTTTGCCTTGTTCCTGGATTGAAGATACCAAATATCATTTTCTAGTAACCGAACAAAAATTCAATTTACGAAATAAAACTGGTGCAAAGGGCTCTTTTTTGTGGTCAGGTCAAAGAATTTCCAATTTTTGTGCCTTCCCAAAAAAATCAGTTATAAATACAACACAAGTATAATACTCAAACAAACTTAACGGGAATAATTGGTATTTCCTATTGTCTCGCAAAAATAACGGGAAAAGGGAAACAACACTTAAAACTTGCTGGATCAAAAACCGTGTTACATTGAATTATCCCAGTAATAAGTCACACTTCAGGTGACTAAACACCTCCTTTTATGCCTTCAACTCATTTTCGTTGCACATCCAAATACAAACTCCTCGTTCAGAGGCGAGGAATGTTTCTCAAAGCCCCTCGTTGTCCCTAATGAGGCTATTCCACGAAAATCTTGTCCCACCACGCTCCAACTGCGTCAACATTGTAATTGTGATGGACGAACCTCAACAACAACGGGACGAATCAAAGTCGTCCAATTAGACGACAATTGGGTTAAGACAGTCTGTTCAACCCGAACACTAGACCGTATCTTCCAAGTCAAAAACTCTGCGACTTCAGGACTTCCAGATTAAATAAAAGCTCAACTTAAATAAATCATTAAATATTATTAGTTCTACAGGTCTCTGTTTTGAGATTCATCTTTCCCTCCCTTTGTTCCTTTGTCCAGATGAGGTAAAATGAACTAACTGTACCAGAGAAGGTTCTTTGTTGTAACATGGCTGTTGGACCAGTGTTTCCTACAAGGAGTTGTATATCATCGAATGAAAGCTGGAGGACCAGGTACATGGTTTTACTGTCGCTGTTTTGTTGTAAATTAGTTATCCATTGTGGGTGCAGGGTTCTTACTCTCTAAAAAAGTAGGAGTTCAATTATTGTCATGTTTTTGTTATCGCATCGTTGTAAATTAGTTGCTCAGTGCATGTGGGCAGACAACAGTTTTTGTGCCCTGGGAAATTAGAGTATCAGTAATTATGCTATTACTACATCGTGTGAAATCAGTGGGTGTAATGCAGGTTTACAGTTAGCGTGCAAAGGAGATTAAGTTAGCCCGTTCTTGTGGTTTTAATGTTGTTTCGATTATTAAGAATCATGAAAATTTCTAAGAATTCCAAATAAGCGGTTTCAACGTTGTCATGATCGTTGATGTGAGTTTCTTCATGCGTTATTAGGCAGGAAAAAGGTAGGAAAGCTTTATATCAACGGAAATTCTCGGGACTGTAATGAAAGTTACACTAAATTACCGAAATCGTATTTCTTTTCCGATACCTTCGTCTTCCACAGAGATACAAAAAAGGATGAGCTACGAATATTTTTCTACAGGATCAACGTAAAAATTGTTTTACAAAGCTGTAAAACAAAGCTGTATACTGTTGTTTCATATAGCTGTTAAATAATTTTGTACGAAACTGAATCAATATTGAATTTTCGACACAATTGCCACTATAGCACTATACCAGAAAAGCAGCACTTCAATTTGCTACACAAGTTGTTCCATAGATACCCGACAATAGGCTCGATACTGCAGTTCTTTAACAAATCATCTGTGTTCCTCAGCCTCTGTGTTGACTGGCCAAATTTGCTACAAACTCGACGCATTCACTAATGCACTTGGAAAAATTTTGACGCCCATTGAAAATGGGAACCCTAACTCGTTAGTACAGAGCTTTGTGGCCTCATGCAAAATGAGCGTATCGAGTGCGCCTTTCCAGCTCAGTCAAGTGTTGAATTAGTCTCTAGTTAAATTCATGTGTTCTTCACGAGTGTAATTTCAGCGATATTCAAGACCCACCGTGATGACTAGAACCCGCAATGATGAGATGTTTCAAATCATATGTCAATTTAAGCCTTGACTTCAAAATAAACGCTCCTTTGAAATATACGATCTTCTCAAATATTCATTAGCATTCTTTACCAATGGAAGTAAGTTAAACTTACGGTTGAAGTACCGTAGACTTCCGCTAGGAATTTCACTAGGCCCATTTACTCTACTCAGCACGGACAAATACTTATTCGTCATACTCTTACACGACTCAAAAAAATGTGTAAAACTATACTCCTGATACACATGTGTGAATTCTTTTTCCTGGAAAGAACATACACCTACCTATGCGTAAGTGCGTAGCAATCAAATTGTATTTTCTCGTTTGTGTGCACCCGCTGGACGACAATCCCTTCATCCCACAGTCAACCAAATTAAACCGACACCTCAGAGATGAGGCAATATCCTGAGTTTTCGGACTTCGCAAATCAGCTTAATTGCAAGAACAAAATTTTGCTGTTCCCCCGTGAATAACATGCTAAATCATGTCTCGCTAATTGAATCATGTCTCGCTAATCAAGTTATTAAACTTCCGTATTGTATGGTGCCATTGATCTTTATTCATTTTTTAATGGGAATTAAGCTTCATATCTCTAATACACAGCAGTGGATTAAATACAATTTCTCAAAACTAAGATTTGCTCATCCTCCTCTATAAAAAATTCGATTCAATTTATTTGAATTCAAAGTTCGAGGACATGCTCTGTATCATAAAATGAGCTTTGCCTCGGGGTCAACACGACAAGTTTCGCAAACTCTTATTTGTTTAGAGACGTGCAAATTTGAATGAGAAACAAAAAAAACGACCCCAAAATATTCACTCACAGCTGTATTGATTTTCATTGTCGTTCGAAACTGCAATATTGATCAAGGGAGCATTTTTTGGATGAGCAAATAAATTCTTTGTCATGTTAAATGTAGCCAGAATAGACCATCGGTCATTCACCTTCATGTCGCAGTAAAAATCCACCATTAAAATCTACAGCGACCTGACACAGTTCTGAAAGAAACGTGCAATAACTTTCGCACGGACGCTCAAATACTCTTAAAGTAAGCTACGCCCAGCTTCTGTTTTCCTCTAAAAAATTCCTATTTCTCTGCGAAGATTCCAACTCAATAGAGGGTAGAGGGAGAGATTTACAATAAAAAAAGTTTACTTCGAGAAAACTGAGGTTTTTTTACTGCAGAGATGGAAGACGGCTTTTTGAAAATACTGTAACTTTCTTCGAAAAGAGAACATTCTGATTGCTGTTACTGTTCCACCATGTCTGTCAGGTTTGATTTCTTGTAAAATTCTATTCCATACGAGTGAAACGAAACTGAACTGAAAATCTTACACGCGGTGAAGGAGATTTTAAAAAAGTCCTCCAATAAGTTACAGGAAAGACTTTTTAAAATATACATGAACCCTGAAATCTCTTTAACCGTACGATGGCAGTGATATCTCAGCGAGGGTACTGGTGGAGCGTGAAAAATTAATTGAAAAGTGGGAAGTGTAAATAGCCTACTTTAAATTTTATGGAAGCGCCCCTTACGGTGCTTTGTGTTTGGTAATTTGTCTGACCATATTTTTTACCTGCAAAACATATGTCTCCTTAATATCGTGCTGAAAAGTTAGTCAAGTTATTACCTATAAATAGCCGAAGTTCAAAAACCAAAAACGTATTTAGTCATTTTCTTGATAAACTATTGTTATTCAAACTAATAAAACTTGACAAACGCATGTTTAAGGAAATTGAACTGTTCGCAACAATATTACTAACATGTATATTATAATTTGAGAGGAAATTGTCACCCGTAATCAAGCGAAAATTTACTTATTCACACTCAGACAATTTACCGAGCGAACAATTTTTCATTAAATCTACGGAGATAGTGGACACGCGCCAAGAACTGAATCGTGAAACTCAGAAACTTTTTTCTATTCCATTACTTTCTTCCGAGGCTTATCCCGCGGCAATTCTTTAAAGTGTGGCTGTGAGCGGATGAATAATATCAAGAAGTTTTCTTATTTTATAAAAATATGTTCAAAATAATCACGTTCCGTCTCCGATAACGAACAAAACGATTTGCAGTTCCCTTTGTGGAAGAATAGTATGATAGATGAGCTTGCGAAATATATGTTTCCAGTCGATGAATTCATATTTTCAGAGGCATTGTTACCCATTAATTTGAAAGTCAAAATCTAACGCTTGCAAAAATACATCCAAATGAACAGCTGGTTGTTTACAAAATTCCAGTGAATTCCTGAACTGCCCTTTAAGAAGTTAATTTTCAAACCCCCTCACGTTCATCAACGGAAATCGTGTTTACAACTTGTCTGTCGAATTCTGTGGTGAATGGAAAATAAAGTTGAGCTCATGGAACAATTACTGAAAGAATTTACCGCTATTTAGTTCGCGTGATTTTCAAACTCAGTTTAAATTTGCCACTTGGAGGAGCGTTCTCATTTGTGTGGTATGTTTGGAATGATACTATGATTAACAATATTTTTAGACATATTGTGCAAGATAGAAAGTGATAAGATCCGAGAGGGCTTAAATTTTAACCCTCTCAGCATCGCTGCTGTTACGGTTACTTTCGAAATAGTTTAGAATTGTCATTCATACATATTTTCTTTTTGATTTTGATTTTGATACACGTGTCTTAGTACAATATTGAGCAAAGAATTCATTTGTACACCCCTTCTGCAAGTAATAAATCCATCAACACGGAGATATTTCCATTGACATTAGAAACGACATTTTCTAACGAAAGCAAATAACGTTCTTTATTAAAATTTTGAAGAACGACAATCAGGTGTTCCCATACAAGCTAGATAATTTTACCTTTTCCAAAAATAAACTTATTTAGCGAAAAGGGAGCCATGACGGGAAATCAACCAAAAATTGCTAAAATTTCATTCTTGTCCTCTCTAGTATAGAGAGAAACTGTCTTAATTGTGCAACGTCGCTCTAAATTGACGAAAAAAAAAACAATATTGTGCTCGTTCGTTTTGAATCGATGATGTCGAAGTGAAGTCAGCGAAGCTCTCTGCAGGCACACATACGAGTGCAGGTGCATGCGGAAACGCGCTTGTGACGTTGTACTTTGACCCGTAACTTAAGACGGACTAAAGTAAACTGAATTTGTGAAGCGAAGTGATGATGTAAATCAGGAGCATCCAAATCCCCATTAAGGAGTGTACTGCAACTGCAGTATCGCAGCAGAATTGCAGTAGTCCGTCCGCAGTAACTGAGAATATCGCAGCAGTATCTCAATAATTTCCGCCCTCACTTAGCAGTATTTCAGCAGTACCTCAGCTGTACAGCAGTAGTATCTCATCGGTATCTCAGTAGTATCTCAGCAGTATCTTAGAAATATCTTAGCTGTTTGGAAGCTATATCTAAGTAATATCGTAGGTATTTAATAGCTGTATCTGAGCAATTTCTCAACAGAATCTCATCACATGATGAGCAGTATTTCAGGTGTATAGTAGCAGTATCTCAGCTGTACAGCACCAGCCTTTCAGCAGTATCTCATCTGTAGGTACAGCACCAGCCTTTCAGCAGTATCTCAGCTGTAGGTACAGCACCAGTCTTTCAGCAGTATCTCAGCTGTAGGTGGAGCAGCAGTCTCTCAACAGATGATGGTTACCTGCACAATCCCTTCAATTAACTGCTCCGTTTAACCAGACTTTCCATTTTGATACTTCATAAAAAGGACATAAGCTACATGAGCGCAAGGCGGTTCAACAATCTACCCTACGAAATGAGAGTTGCACAGAATTAACAACGCGTTCACGACACATCAGAGATGCTAAAACTGAGAGAATACGAAAGGGTTTCTCCTGCCTGTAGAATTCAATTCGCTTCTTCGTGTGTTGCGACCAATCACTTCGAGAACTTTATTTATTCAAGCCATTGAGCAGCCTTTGGCAAAATTCCCAGGATGAAGGAAGGTCACGCTCTGCTCTGGAAACGACAGTTTTTTGACTAAAACTCGGTCGAGCTCCCACGCAAGCTCACTCACTTTGTTCAACTATTCGAATCGAAGCACGTGCGTTAAAATCACATTCAATTGAGGTTTCTCTCATCAACTGTCTTTATAAAAAGTTATGAGTAATTCAAATTACATTCTTGAATTACGATGTGCTTACAATTTATCTATATTTGCTTAAATGCACTGTTAGTGTTAGTAGCATAAATTTCCGCGCTTCAGGCACTCGGACTATGTTGTGCGGAGATCGAAGAATCGATGCATATGCGTATTCCCACACTGGATCTCCAGTGCATTGAAACAGCAAATTAAAGATGAAGAGATAGAGAGAGCTGAGACGATGTAGCGAAGAAATTTTGAAATTTAAAAGAAGCAAAGTAGGTTCGAAAGATTTAAGTTCTGGAGTCCTATCTATAGTTGAGGTAACCTAACAGTGTCCCCAGAGGTTATGTCCCCATAGCATACGATTAGTAAACCTAACAAACCTAACCCTATTGCCTTTCTTATGTCCCCTGAGGGAGGGGNCTGCTATGGACAGTGCAACGAGAAATGGAGGCGTAAGATGATTCAGAACAAATTGTTATCAAAATCATCACTTTATTGACACCTCATACAATAATACAAGAAAACTCTACGACAAACATGACCTAAGTTTCATTTATTGGGTAAATTGTAAAAATTGACAAAATTAATATTCGGAAGAAAGCATCCCAATTCGCTGTTATAATTTCCTCTTAAATGTCAGGAATATTATCAAAGAAGAAAAGCCAAGAACTACCGAGACAATTTTCTAAGTGTGAACCACTTATCCCCGAGTGTTTCATTGATATGTCTAATCCAGTTTGCATAAACTAAAATAAATTTAAAGTATGTTATATTCAATAACGTATGACTTTGTATGCTGCTTATACAAAGCAGTTATGATATCAGATGTAGGTTCATAATTTGAAATTGAAACCCTGCGAACCATGCATGGCGTTTCCAAAATTTCCTCCGTTCATATTTAGCTGTTCATGTCCAATCGACGTTTCAAATTTAACATTATTCTGATTTTCTCAGCAAAATGAGAAATAATTTACTTCCCTCTCTTAAACACCAGCAAATTTTGGTAATCCGAGTCCGCCAATCCCAATAAGTCTGATTATTTAAAAATGAACGTAAATAAATTTCTTCCTTCAATTCGTGCAAGCAGCTTAACTGGAAAGTTATAATCCTGCATGCCCACCCTTATTTTCAGAGTATCTTCACGACAGAGGAACTTCCCTGAAGTGTCGAGAAGAGTCTGCCGCTTCAATTTATTCAGCTTACATAAGGAACAGTCTAATGTACTATCAAACCGCACTGTACACTTAATTGAAGGCAGGAAGTTTCACGGGAAGCAAGACCATAACACGTGAGCAAGGTCTAAGTGAGGAGATCGTTGTGCAGATTCACAATTTTACGGCAGGAATTCAACACATTTGAGCCCTGAAATAAGAAAATTTTAAAACTTGGCCCATTTGCAGATTTAAGATTTGTATTACTATAGCAGGTGAGTTAATACTTAGAGCCAACTTTTGAGATCTAACCCTGCTAAATTCATACACTCAAACGTGAATTTTAGTGTTTCAAACAGTATAACAAAATAGACTTCGTAATAGAATAGAGTATTGCAAATTCAAGTACTGAATCATTGTAACTAGAACAGTATGTAAATATATACTTAAAAGCATATGGCTGTGAGATTTATATAAATGTATTTGTATATGTTCTTACTACATGTGACTATTTCACGACGAAATCGCACTGATTCTAGTCGCCATCTAGGAGGGAATATGACTCATATTATAGACATTCTACTGGGAATATACTGTAAATATGGGAAAATACTTCAAGAAGCATAAGCACGTTGTGTAAACTATAATGCTGATGATGCAAATTCGCATCATGCAAGCTAAAATCTTGATATTTAATTTGAAGCGCGAAGCAGCACGATTAAAGAAAAACGAATCGCATGTAACGAATTCCAAAGGAATTATTTTAAAATCACAAAAATTCCTGATAACAAATCTGAGGCTGTGGCTTTGCCATTGCATTCAATAACATCGTGACAATGGTGCAGCACCCGCACACGCATACATACACATCCATGCACGCACCCTAATTCAGAAACACACGCACAAAAACACACACACTCAGGCACAAAAACACACATGCAAGCGCACAAACATGACGCTCTCACCTCCAACGGCATGAGCAGGAAGGTGACGAGCAGGTCGGCCACCGCGAGGTGCTGCAGCAGGAGGTTCACTCGCGACACCGGTGAGTTCTGACGTCTCCTGCAACATTGAGAATATCTAGGTAAAAATAAACGTTGCCTTATATTTCACCGCTTTGTGAAGGCTTCAGGAGGTGGCGGTCGCATGGGTTAGAAAAGCTGCAATACAGAGAAAGAAGAGCGTTGGAGTTTTTTTCGCATCACCCTGTAAGATGAGGTGAGGAGGACTCCTCGGTGCTTAGTATCGCCTCGCGAAATTTGGCCCGAAAGGAGGGAAGTTTCTAGTCATCAATCATGTTTATCGAAAGTGTCGATCACGTCTTTCAAAAAGAAATTCACACATGATAGATAAGTCCACGCTATCTCTTCTCCACTGAAGTGGACGAACTAATTTTCTTCTAGGACAATCAATCAGCACAAAAAATGAGCTCCCCCAAATAACGATAAGAAATGGTGTAATATAGGAAAATGATCGCTCAAAGTTTCTGGGGATAACCCTCGACACTTGATTGTCAGTGAACATACATCATACATTTGTAAAAACTTCCGAAATTTATTGGTGCACTCCATGAAGGTAAAAATATACTGTCAATGGTGTCTTAAAAATTAATTCCCCCATCTTATTAACCCATTTCTTCAATATGAAATAGAAAAGTGCTATGGGGCAGGTAAAACCAAATCGAACAAAGTTTTTACTCAAAAAAAAAATCCTGGATTATGTCTTATGAACAGGTTAACGACTTTATTTAAATGCATGCGAATTCCTAAATTGCCAGACTTATTCCAATTTTTAAGGGAAAGTTTATATATAAAACCATGCGAACGAACCCCATATCTCAATGAAAAAATTCCTGCCTAATTCTGTCTTAATGATCATATTACAAGGCATAGCAATACATTAGCATTTCCTTATTACTCACGCACCACATTTCATTTAATTTAATGACTATTCTTTTTGCTAGCATTAAATCTTGAAATTCCCTACCTCCAAAAGTGCACCAAAACCCCTTTTACAAATCATTTAAGGCTAATATTGAGGCCTATTTTCCACCTAGACGTTGATGGAATATACGTACGTCTGTGTACTCCGAGCTATGTGGATACATACACTGTATGTACGTGTATGTAATCTATTTCTTCAATTGCTTATTCATACCATGTTCTTAATGTTAAGCTACTTACTCATTTTGTATTTAATTTTTAGTTGCGTGTATCCTACAACATTTATTATATATTGAATATTCCTATCTATACAAAATTATTTAATCTGATGAAAGTAAATTGAATGGCTGTAAAAATGAAACCATATAAATCTTTCTACGAGCATTGGTTCCGGAGTTGTAAGTGTCTGAAAAGACGAACCTTTTTTGTGACCCACCCTGTATTTTAAGGTACTGTAAATTAAGAATCCTCATCCCTGCATAATTTTCTCTAGAAGCCTCGAAGCTTATTCAAGCTAAGTGGTTTACACTTTGACTCTGCTTTTTTCAGTTCTCATTTGATTGCAAAAGTGTGTCCTATGTAAATTACTTGTGGTAGCGTATGTTTCAAATGTTCCGATGAATCAAACAACGTATAGCAATTTTTGAAATGTTTGTTCAGTCAGATGAAACCGCCAAGCCAAAATCAAAATCTCGTGAATTATATTTTGTAGTTTAGTTATTATCAATTAACGTAATTACGCTCTTGAGGAAAACGAAATATTTAAGAACATAATAAATGCATTCAAGAGCAGTGATAAATAGGTTGTCTCAGTGATTATGATGGTACTCTTTCAAGTCTATCTTAACATGTTTTAAAAATGAATTTCTTATCAATACCTCTAAAGGGGAATACCGAAACAAGTTAAAAATGAAAAATACGCGTTCATGAATCGTTGTTGCCAGCAGAAGACTGCATTCATCAAACACTTCGTTCTGTGCTCAACATTCAAACGTTGAATTGTGTTTCCTATGAATGAACAAATACCATTTCAATATAAATTAGGCTACGAAATTTCTCTGTCCTGTTTGCTTGGTTTACCCTTCAACATAATGTACCATAAAAACCGCTTTCTTTCACTGATCAAAAGACGAAGAACGACGAATTTGTAAACCAATCTGTGGCTGCGATTCTCAATACAGCATTTCTTTGTGCAGACGCAGGCCTCCCTGAGACGCCGAGCAGATTCCTGCGTGGAAAATATTCTGAGCAGGAGCTCAGAAAGCTTTATGGCCCTGCTTTTTGGCAAACATTTCAGAAGGAACAAGCGGGAACTTTCCTATACCTCGAAATGTGAGACCGCTGTTAGTATGAGGCGGATGTAAAGCAAATTTCGCAATAACGTTATAGGATATCTGAAGGGCTAGGCCTACAGTGTCAATTTTTATGGTGCATATGTAAATATTTGAATAAAATCAGCAACTTATACTTGGTGTTCCCCAGTGAATAATAGGTTTCTCTACATAATACTCAATATTTAGTTTTGCCAAGCCCCATTGAATTTTCACAACGTGTATGCTTAATTCACATGTGAAACACTATTCTATAAACAACTATTTGGTCAAAATAATCTCTTTAATTCCTCATCAACTCTTTCCCTCTTTTCGTAGCCATCTTCCCCTCCATTATTTGAACGTTATATAAAACACCCTTCATGACCGTAATTACTTTTACGAATGCAGTTTTTCAAAGACGTATTAGCTAACAAACAGCCAATGCAACTAGATCAAAAGCATTTCTTTGTCTGACGTCCAGAGCAAAAATGACTAACATTGCCAGTTGAGATTGCTGTAGCAATTCACTACGTACGAGACGAGGACGAAATGGGATCCTGGACGACAAGAGAGCTGCGAGTCGTGCCCAACAATTGAATTCGTTGCAATCGAGTAACGATGACGATTGTACGGGGTGACTAGGCCTAATATGTGTAAAATACATACATGGTGACTAGGTCTAAATCGTGTAAAATACATACATGACGACTAGGACTAAAGCGTGTAAAATACATACATGATGACTAGGTCTAAAGCATGTAAAATACATACATGAGGTATCTATTTTACAAAACATAAACTAACTGCTTATCCTTTCAAGGAGCCTTTGTTCGACTTTCGTTTTGTAGACAACCTTCATATGATGCAAACTTGCAACTAGTATTTTTTTCTCTGTTATATAGATGAAAATGGTACAAGCTTTCGACCAGTCATTTTATGGGTCAACCTGTATTACATGTATTCCAAAACTACAAGTAGAATACAGCTCAAATCCTAATGTAAAATTACTGCAAATCACCCGTATTGTAAGGACGTCTATGCGAGTCATAAAAATTATTTCCATTTTTTGTAATAAGTTGGAACAACTGAAAGAAAAGCGTACCTCCTGATTTCTATGAAAGAAACATCCACTAGATTTTCTTTGACTGAAAAAGTAAAGGCTAAGGAAGGGCACTTTTCAGTTCATTTTTTCTCTTTTTTTAGCAGATTTTCGGAGCGCCTCAGTCGAATGCAATTGTAATTTAGGCATTCAAAAACTGCCTCACCTCAACTCAGCCTTCGGTGTGGGCGAAAAAAAAGTTCTCGAGAGTCGTCAGTTCCCTTAAGAAGGTTGCCTGTTGCCTTTGTTTGGCGGATATTGACTTATTGTCAATGCGGGATTGAATTTATGTTGGGAATTAATTCCATTTTCGACGTTGCTTCCCATTCCGCCACAGAAGTCCGGGTTGGCATTGGTCCTGAGGTGCGGACTGTCGATACAGAGCAGGAATCCAAACTTGGCGGGACTAGCGAACAGTCCGGGACTGCGGACACTTCGCTTCTCTTTTTCAGGCAAAACTAAAAATATATGCGTAGTAGAGGAATGCCTGTTTTTTAACTATTAGATTTCCTACTATACAATGCGAAATTGTATTTCTTTTGGGTATTTTATTACAGTTAGACTATCCATGATCCGTTGAGTCATTTTCCAGAAATTTTATACCTAATACTAAAATTACTAAAATAATTGATGCTAAAATTCGAAACTCATCACTGAAAAGCTTCATTCTAAAGTACTGGTCAATTAACTCGACTGGGAGCCATGATCTTGGCCTGCTTGTTCATTCTTCTCGTTTTTAAAGAGTTGAAAATCAAATTTACTAGATTCAAATATTGTGAATACTTAAAAAATATCCGAGCGTCCCGCCATCGTTCTGTTCATATCAAACCTTCTCCTTTATCTGCGGTTTTGCGGTTTTCTTTATCTGTTCAGTTCTTTAGAATGAAGAAAGTGCTGCGGGTTCTTGTTGTCATCATTACCCAGTTAAACTGAGTCTTGTGTTTAAAATGACTCATTTTTAAATGCTTCTTTCCAATTAGTCCTCTCTAAATAGAGATTATTTTTCCATTTTCTTTGCTTGATGGAACCGAATCTCTATATCTATTCAATTAATGGTGCCAGTAGAATTCGGGCTGACTATCGGAAAGGTTATTGTTTCTATCTTCCATCTGCGTGCTCTTTTAAGATGCTGAGAACAACGAAATAAAAACTGGAGCTATTTACTGATCTCGTGTGCATAATACCGTTCAAAAATCATCACAAATTCTTATATTTAAGATCTTTTAAAAGTCCCGATTGAGCCTCTTATGGTTCTTATTTATTTGCGAACAAATATCCAATACCAAAGAAAATCAATCACTTGCTTTAGTCGCAAGGAATCACGAAGCGTTGAAAAATCACTCGAAATGTATTTAAGTATTGAGAAATGAGATTTAAATCTCTTCCTTTCATCCTCACCGAAGAGTGTGTTCGGTTACAAACAAAAGAGGAAGAAAGAGGATCGGAGTTTTATCATTATATAGAGATACAGGCTAGATAGATAGATATGCTCGCACTCTGCACTTTTACAGAAGCTTTTATTTTTCTTTTGTTAGTGTTGGAATAAGTCACACCATAGAGTCCAATTTCTATTCAAAATTCATGTACATAAATTAAAAACACGCTCGTAATCCAAGTCACTGTGATTCCCATTCAAAGTACTGCTTACGCTTTCAACTTATTGAGTTTTTTATAAGAAATAGATCCTTCTGCTGCTCATGGTCGTCTTTGCCCACTACCCGGTAGACAAGATACGTAGAATAAGAACATCCACAGTAACGCATCCGACGCTCTGTTGTGCGTCTAAGCCGCTATGGGGGTCATAATTTGGCTGAAATTGAGCTCGAAGTGCGACTTCGCTCTTTCAAACGAAGTTCCAGTCACGACCATCAGGGCAATCCTGAATAGACCCGGTGGATTGGGATGCAGCAAGCAGGGCTTCTGGAATCGATCTTCAATTCCAATTACGCGTGTCGACAGCCACTTCCAGGGCTGTACCGGAATACTCGACTTCAAACCGCAAGTCATTTCAGATGCAGAGAGAAACAAAATTCTGGAATCTGCGAATCTGCTCTGTGCTCGTGTGTTGTTCTCAAGGGTCGATAAAAACGTAAAGCCTCGGCACTCTTATTGGGGAGCTGCCTCCTGGTCGAAATGGAACTTTGTTCTCGTTGTTACGGGAGACACGCAAAGACACTCGTGAAGTTATCTGAGCTAGAATAAAGTGAGATGAAACAGATGAAAGGAATGAAATTTCACTTGCGAATTTAGTTTCCATTCGTTTCTTAGATCTTTTCTCAGTGGCTAATACATTGTAGCTCTTTCATACACGTTTCAAATTTTTATGTTAAAAGCTTGACTGCTCTGACGCGAATTGTGCGTCACGGATTACTATCCATTAATTGATGAGCAAAATATTTTTTCAAAAACAATAAAACTGGACATTCTTTAGGAGACACGAGAGAACTGGGAGGATGGATATCAGGGGAAAATCAAAAGTCAATGATCTGTCTGCAAGATGGGGTCTGTTTGGAAGCGTTTGTCTGGGAGGGAAATAATGTTCCAGCGATTTACTTTTGTGAAATATATACTCAGTGATGTTTTCATTTACAATCACATATTAAGATAGGGTCTCATCAATCCTCTAAGCTTATTATCAACTTTACCTATCACTCCCAGTTTTCTCTTTTTTCACATCCTACTCACTAACGGCTTTCACGTGCTCCACGCTCTTCGTATCATTAATACTCTCTCTTAGCCTGTCTTTCTTATATTCATCTATATCTGCACTTCCTCCGTCGCAATCAACTCTACTTCCTCTGTTTTTACCCACAATTGCCCTGTGTTTTCACACAATTTTGTTTCCAGGTTTCACACTACCATATTACTCTCTATCGTTCGTCAATTCCAGTCATCTCCTTTCTGGCCATCTCTACAAATATTTTCTTCCTTCCTTTCTTCACCGACTTTCTTGGTCTTTTTTTCACATATCCTTCACGTCACCATCTTTCATTATCTTTCTCCTACACACTTACTTTGACCCTAGCGATAAATTCACAAAACTAACTGTGCGCTGTGAACGCGCTAGACGGTGTAGTTAATTCACATTTCAAATTCCCCCATTAGAAATAAATTGCCTTTTGAAGCCCAAAACCCGCGAAGGATGGATGCTTGTAATAATCTTCACCATCTACTGTAGTTCCACTTCCCTGTCAGCCAAAACTGTAGAGACATCAGTGATTTTTTATTTTGTCTCTTCAGATTGAGTTGGTTATGACGGTGTTAAGGCAGATCTTCCACAGCTGCCTAAGGCAAAGGAAACAGCCTCGATGCGGAAGAGCTCTAATGCCAGCTCTGCATGAGCTGGTTGCATTCATCAAATGTTACTTCGTGACTTTATTAGTTGTCTTATTATAACTAACGTTTTTTGTTGGTTGTTCCTAGTTGGAAAAAGTTGCCCTCTGCATCACTGTGTTGCTTTATGCATCACTTGTTGCTTTATGCATCACTTGTTGCTTTATGCATCACTTATTGCTTTATGCATCACTTGATGCTTTATGCATCACTTGTTGCTTTATCCATCACTTGTTGCTTTATCCATCACTTGTTGCTTTATCCATCACTTGTTGCTTATCCATCACTTGTTGTTTCATTTATTACTTCTAGTTTAATTCATTTATTACTTCTAGCTTAATTCATTACTTATTGCTTCATTTATTACTTGTTGCTCCATCTAGTACTTGTTGCTTCATTTATTGCTTGTTTCTTCATTCATTGCTTGTTGCTTCATTCATTTTTTGTTACTTCATTCATTGCTTGTTGCTTCATTCATTGCTTGTTGCTTCATTCATTGCTTGTTGCATCATTCATTGCTTGAGGCGGGCAGCCCGCTGCTTGAGGCGGGCAGCCCGTTGNGTTGCTTGAGGCGGGCAGCCCGTTGCTTGAGGCGGGCAGCCCGTTAGCCCTGCTGGAAATCCCGTGTTTACGGTGCCGAGCCACGAAGCAGCTGCCCTAAATCCATTGAAATATTTTAGGCATTGGTAAATGAGTATTAGTCCTAGGTAAAAGAGGTTTAGTCTTAGGTAAAGAGGGTTAGTCCTAGGTAAAAGAGGTTTAGTACTAGGTAAAGAGGTTTAGCACTAGGTAAGGAGGTTTAGTACTAGGTAAAATAGGTTTAGTCCTAGGTAAAAGAGGTTTAATCCTAGGTTTACCTTGACAAAAGGTAAAGAGTACATATTTTCAAGAGGTCGTATTTGTGTAGTTCTAAGGCTTAACGTAATGAGAGGTAAAAGGATACATAAAAAGGTGTCCCTTATGCACTTGCCGCTGCATATTCTTGCGAACATGACTTTGCAGGCACTGTTCTATAAGAAAATTCATAAATTCTTATCAATTATTATGAATTTTATTGTCTAACCTGTACGGCTTGATGAACTTTGTCTTCTGATTACCTATACACTAGGGAAGAGAGCACAACATCGAGCTCAATTTAGAGCTAAGTTTTGAAATTCCCACTTCTGATAAAGGAAGACTCTTCGCCGAACTAATGTCAATTCTGCTCTATAAGATGGCTGAATTACAGAGGCTACCGGCACAGATGACTGACGTGAATGACGGAGTAGGCCAAACTCCGGCGCTAAGTCTTTTAATAAGAAACATGGAAAGCTCAGGCGCTAAAGCCCCGTCTACACTATCAAACTCTCCATCAATTACGAACACGCC
>VOMN01116881.1:0-11105 GCA_014899125.1 Orchestia grillus
GGGAAGATGTAATTAATAAAAATGGAGACTATGTTGAAGATTAAATGAATATATTTTTCACAGGATTTTTACTTTATTTCAAATTAAAAAATGGAAGGAGCTTCTGTTACAACCTGATATTTATAAAAGATATTTTAACCCACTTTGGTTTTGATATTCTAACGAATCGCAAAAACGGTAAAAACTCGAAAATTATTTACCGAGAGATGAAAAGATCGACCTTAACATACGGTGACTCATCATGAATCCATCTGCCAGTCGATTTCCGTTTGCCGAACATTATAATTGCACTGAGCGACCCTCAAATATCGCACAGCGGGCGGGCGGGCGGTCTGGTCAGCAGCACAGGCAGCAGCGTGACGAGGTCAACGGTTTAGGGGTGGACTGTTTTGCTTTGTTTCCACCGTGAATTTAATCTAGTTTCGAGAAAAGTTTGGGTAATGCACCTGTGTGAAAGAATAATAAAAAAGTACCACTTCTGACATCAAGCTTGTTGTACACAGTTTCTTATGCCAACTACGAAGAAGCTTCTAATTTAAGAGCAAGATGAGATACTGATATCTTAACGCTTGACTGTTGAATGACGCATCAGTCCAGTCATGTTAAACAGTCGACACTCATCTATTACAAACCCAGTCGCGCTGTACATTCCCCCAGCACAAAATCAACCACACTGTACAATCCTCCAGCACAAAATCAACCACATTGTACTCTAGCCCAGCACAAGCCTAGCCACGCTGTACACTCGTCCAGTAAAAGTCCAGCTACGTTTCCCATTTGCCCAAAAAAGCCCAACCATTCTGTGCATTCGTCCAAAACAAGCCCAGCTACACTGTACATTCGCCCAATACAAGCCCAGCCACGCTGTACATTCGCCCAGTACAAGCCCAGCACGCAGAACCAACACCGCACCCCACCTCGCCTGCTCTGCTGAGCTGGTGAGCAGCAGGACGTGGTAGCCCGCGTTGCGGAGGCGCACGCTGAGGGCAGTGCCGTAGTCGCCCGCCCCCATTACGGCCACCACGTCGCGTCCCTTCTCTGCGGTGTAAGAAAACTGGTCAGTGCCAGTGGCAACAACGCGACCACACTGCTGCCAGTGGCAACAACGCGGCCACACTGCTGCCAGTGGCAACAGCGCGACCACACTGCTGCCAGTGGCAACAACGCAACCACACTGCTGCCAGGGGCAACAGCGCGACCACACTGCTGGCTGGGGCAACCACGTGACCACACTGCTGCCAGTGGCAACAACGCGACCACACTGATGCCAGGGGCAACAGCGCGACCACACTGCTGCCTGGGGCAACAGCGCGACCACATTGATGCCAGGGGCAACAGCGCGACCACACTGCAGCCAGGAGTAACCACGTAACCACAGTGACAGCAGTGACAGGCAATGTGCCTTGTGTGTTCAGCCTAAGAACGACTGGGATAAATGAGGTATTTTTTTGTTATTTTATCGTCCTTGTCGTATTCAAAATTGTTCGGAGGAAATTTTTTACTGATCTCATAAATTAATGCGTAAGAAAATTACTGCAATTGCCATGAAAAGTTACCATAGCGTTCAATATTTAAATATCTTAATATAGTACTCGGCGTTACTTGTTTTAATGAAGCATACTTCATACACGGCTTAAATATCATTCAGTATTGAAATTTTTTCCCCTCTAAAAATACTACTCGAATCTCTCTGTATATGATCAATGACAAATCGACTATCCATGTGAATTAGTTAAAAGATTTTTATGTAATCAAACATCACCCCGCGCAACTCTAGCCGAGCTTCTTTTCACTGCGTCAGGATCCATAAAGATCCCTACTTTCATCTTCGCATGGTGGAAAAAAGCCATTTTCAAAATGAAGGTTTACAATGGAAGATTGAAAGCCTTTCGTAGCGTTACTGTGAGATATTCCCAGCATCATGTGTTTGCAACACAATTTAGTCAAACTTCAGACTCCAGAAAAATACTACCTTGTTAAGGTTAGCCTTTGGACTACGTTTGTTCTTTCGTACATGATTCATTATTGTATGGAGTAAAGTTGGGACAAGCCAGGCGATGCATCCATTAAGAGAGAGATAGAGAGAAACTTTATTAATTCCAACACGTTTTACTGTTGGGTTTTTAATGCCTTACAACTACTGGCGTGGTGAGGGATGTAAGGAACGTGTGGTTTAAACTTCCGTTTCCAAGGGAAGTACTCCCTGGTTTCGTGAAAATGCCTCGACTGAGCCGAGATTCGATCCTAGGTCCTCTCGGTTACCCCATCAAGCTATCAGTACGCCACGGAGCCCACGGAGCCCGGAGAGAAAGAGCCAATGCATTCTTCAAGTATTCAAGTTATGTAAGGGACTAAAAATTATCATAAAACGAACTGAGAAAATATTTCGGGACACTTTAGGATACTGAAATGTTACGATCAGAACTATAAATACTCATAGATTGCTGTATAGAAATGAACTTTGTTTCATAGTATATTTTTAAAAATTCACATAGTATATTTCAATATTTTAATGATCTTTGTTCAAGATGAGACATAGAGAGTCAGTGTCATCTTTATACATCACGATTTAATTAAACTTTTACGTAATGCTGAAAATACACATTTTTGAATTGCAATGTGATGAATCTGAACCACTGTATTTCATAATCTCCCAACGAATGAGCATAATTTACGTAGGAGCGTTTCCATGCCATCAAAAATGACGGTTAATCTTATGTAAAGCAGCATAGTTTTTCCTATCACTAGCACGGACTGGATTCTCTAACAGTCTCGCTGATAATGCATACGTATCGAAAATTTGAAACTGATTTTGTTTCTGTCATGTTCCTTTAGTGCGTAAATACGAATAAATGCTTTCACTTAGAACAAATAAATAATCTTGACGTATAATTTGTCTATTGGTCTTTATCTATCTATATAATACGGTCTCATAGAGGAAAATAGGGGACGTCCAGGGTTCAAGATGACTAAAAGTTAAAAACTTCAGCTGGACTTTTTACTTTTTATTGCCCGAGCTTTCACACTCTTCCTCAAAAGGCGTTTTCAGGGGCACGAGTCAAGAAAACATCAGCCACATAAGGTGCTCGCGCTTATCTATGCTAGGATTATCACAATTTTAAGAGAAATTTTTATAAATAGAGCGGATTTTACCGAAAAAAATTATAGGGAAAACCATACATTAATGAATGAAAAGTAATTTTGAAATAAATATATAAAATCGTTTACGGGAAGTAAGTTCAGTAGAGACATCAAATAGGTCAGTTTCTCAGCAAATCATTAACTAGGGCTTATACACGTCTGAAAATTATATGCATATATTACTGGCTTTTTCATTAACTTGTGTGAAAAATGATTCCAGCAACCTTCTTTGCCCTACAAGAGAATTATTTCAAGGAATTTTGGATGATTGAAATTTATATCGCAACCTGTTTCAGTGACGGTTTAGTAGATCAGAGAATTTTATTACGATGTTCTCAAAGAATACTGACGCTAAGGTACTCCCTACTGAATCCTTGTCATTGTAGCCTAGTGGATAACGGCCGCGCAAAAAGGATGGTTATAAGCAGTGATGCCAAGGTTCGAATCTCCCAACTGAACTTACTTTCTGGTTTAATCTATGTATACAGAGTCACAATCGTTGCACTAAAATTAATAAATCCCATCTCAGTGGTCTGGGATAGGGGTGGAGTCCTTTAATGAGCCGAACTTGTTCCTGAGGGCATTGCTGGGCTTGCTGCACTGTCTTTTTTTAAAGGGTTGAAGGATGATCCGAGCAACAAGCTCACCTGTTTTAGCTGTGTATGGGGCCGAAATGTATCTGCTGGTTTCTTACGTGGCATTTACTGCAAGTTAATTAGCACGTATTTAGGCCACACTGAAGCGCTGGGGATATCCGTTCATTTTGAAGATATTCTACATGGTTAGGGTTCATTGAGAATAATTGGGAATAAAGAGAAATAATTATTATTTGGTTCTGAACATTTGTTAGGAAATATAGAAAGATCATTAGAGGCCTAAGCCTAAGTGGAAACTCAAAATAGAGACCTAATAGTTTACTCGTGGTCTAGTTAAATGGATGAATTCTAAATTTAACGGAGCCTCAATGATTTCACATCTGTCTGATTCCATTTTACGGAATCCAATACCGCACTCCGGCAACCTTACAGGGAGAAGATTTCTGCCTGACCTTCCTGAACTCTCTTGAGCGTGAAATTACTACAAGCAAGGAACCAGCGTTTTGGCTCCGTAGCTGGTCATAAATATTTACTGCGTCATATTGTTCATCTGACAAAACGAATTAGTCAGATGAATCATCCTAATCGGTTAAAGTAGATTTCACGAGTATCATTAGAAATCTCGCCGTTGAGCTTTAAAATGCCTTTAAGTAACAAAATTACCTTATTCCTACGCACATTATTTGAGTCCCAATCATCAGAAGCGATGAAAGTCCTTTCCTTACTTACCCATATTCATCCTGAACGTTCGACTCAGCAGAGGAGAATCAGACCGAGAATTGCCCTGGATCACTGTAAAATGGAAATAATGAGGTTAAAATTTAGAAATGAGGAAAAATTGCTGTCCAAAACACGTGCCTAGAAAGGGGAATGCTTTCAGTTTACCAAATCACATAAATCAAAAATTTTACTTCTCGAGTTTTTTTTGGGTGTCACAAAGTTAGTTACACGGCGCTCTCATTGATTTCGAATTCGTGTTTGACCAGAACACTGAGTTTGGTTGTTCTGTGAGCACACGCAGCGCAGCGCAGCTCATGCTGATACTGCGGAGCAAGTTACTCTATCATCAATTGATTTAAATCGGACTCCTCAACAAAACAAACTATTCTCGAATAAAGTTTTTAAAAATGTTGAAAAATTTTAACAGAAAAATTTATACCAATGTTTTTCATTTTTTCTTAAAATTGGAAGATAGCCAATTAGCAGCTATTCTGTTAAGAATTACTCTGAGTTTTTCATGCACTATTATTTACAGTTAGATTTCCAAGATCTTCCTAACATCCAGTCAAGGCTTGAGTTACGCTCTGTAAATCTGCAGCGTATTACATACACCGAAGAATCAGAGCAGCCCTAATTCACTTCGCCTTGTAAGTAACGGTTCTAGTGGAATCATAATTTTCTTCTCTCACCACTCAAAACGTAGCGTTAATCAACTCGAAGAAATTTGACTTTCGCTACTGGCAGCAGGGTAGTGGTGAGCGTCTTAGAATAAAACGCGTCACTCTTCACAGTCACTTGTCAGTTGCTAAAGAGTTACAGCATTGATACGATGAAAACATTACTACTTGGGGAGGAATATAAAACTAATTCATAAACAATATTACAATAATGTTCCAAATTATATGCCCTATCTNCCCTCTTCCCAAGATGCACCGAGATTTGCTGGAGTCCCTCTCTCACACAATCGTTAAAGCATTACGTCGAAGGCGAGGCAGCTTGTACAGGGTGGGCCATAAGTAAGACCCCCTTTCGAAATCATTACATATATCACTAGTACCACAATGGGTGGAGAGCTTTTTTAATGTAGTATATCAGTGCTACCGTCGTGGGAAAGGTTATTTTACTCATGGCCCGCCCTGTAGTTGTCTATCCCGTTACGTCGCGATCAGTTTTCTTTTTCTGCACTTAATTTTCAGGAAAACACGTATTGTACAGGGTGGACCAAAAGTCGCTGAGGGGTTGCAATTTGTAATTATTATAGCACTAATAGTTTTTTCTTTTTCAGATCTGTCATAGATTATTACTTCGAAATTAATATGGTGAAGTATAGCGTCTCACAACGTACCCAAGTTGTAAAATTCTTCTGCCAAAATCAGGGGCAGTTATTCTAACACAAAGAGCATGAGATAGACATTGTCAAACGAGAGATGCACCGACAACGAACACAATCTGGAACACGGTTCATCGTCTTGAAGATCCGGAAACAGTGAATGATCTTCCAAGAATTGGGAGACCTCTCACTGTCATAATTATCAACGAGACCAGGGAAAGAGTGCGAGACAGTCTTGAACAAAAGCCAGAAACGTCGACTCGAAGACACTTCGTACAACTTGGGCTATCTTGAACATTGTTTCGAAGAGTTCCCCATATGTTTTCTTCACAAGGTGCAGTTCGTCCTACAATTGAAATCCCAAGATTGTGAACCTAGGCTCCAATGTGCGCTCAGAATTTAGTAATTGGCAGTAAATGACCCAAATATCAAGCAAAAATTGATCATGTCTGGTGAAACTCACTTCCATCTCAATGGGTTCATTGCCGTTTTGGAGGCTCTGGGAATCCCAAAGGAACGCCCGAAGAGAGTTGCACCCCTTAAAGTGCACTGTATGGTGTGCAATGACAATGAATGAGATAATCGGGCCTTATTTCTTAGAGGACGATGCTGGGGACGCTGTCGCTGTCACTGAAAAATGCTACAGGACCTTGATCGAGAACTTTCTGCCCCTGGCAATACAAAATAGGCCAGAGTCGTGGTTTCAGCAAAATGGTGCAACTGCTCATACCGCAAAAAAGAGACACTGTAGTTGCTGCTGCAATGTTTTGGAGACAAGATTATCTGTCAACTGGCCTTCGCATAGCCCAGACTTGACCAGCTCTGACTTCTTCTTGAGGGGGTATCTCAAAGATAAGGCGTACGCCAAAAACCTGAAACCCGGGAACAATTGAAAGAGAACATCACAAATGGAATCAGGACATTGAACCGAAACCAGGAAACCCTGGAATCCGTCATGCAGCATGTCTTGAAGAAGGCACAGATGTGCGAAGCTGAAAATGAACGCTACTTAAAAGACGCTATTTTCAAATAGGGAAAATTATTTATTTTTTGTATTTTCATGTGAATAAATTTCTATAATCTTCTTATATTATGTTTAAAATTTCATAGCTCTAGTTACGAAAATAAAAAAGCTATTCAATTTTATAACCCCTAGTAACTTTTGGCCCACCCCAGGACAACGTCACACGAGTTGGTGTTATAAAATTGGCGACCAAAACGCGTCTCTACTTACGACCTTCAGTTCGTACACTTGCATTCTCTGCTGACACCCCTATTCCACAGCGGCCGTGTCAATTCAACTATTTGTCAATACCTTTATCTTTTCTGTCACACTCCGCTAGCACCTCCAGCTCAGGTGTATGCTAATCATATATTCGCAAGCTCATTATTACGAAACTCCTTTCACACTACATGTTCATACATCAAAGTTCACCCTTTAGTACGCCTACGAAAGAATTTTAAAACGTAGTTGAGCTACCCCAGGCACTTTATCTTAATTTTAATTGCAAATAATTAAATTGAAAATTAAATGTAAAGGTAAAATTATCGACTTTTTAGTCATATTTAACGCAAGACAGCTATGTCAACAAGCAAAAATAACGAAGTACTGCTGAGAATATTAAAAACTAAAATATAGTAATTTTTATGATATTGAAACAATAACGCGAAATTGGTGCCTCATTCTGCTAAAGCTTACGCAGTAAAGTTAAAATTAAAAAGCTTCAAAGCTTGAAGTTCTGCGTAGTCTGACATCGCAACTAAAACTTCTTACACGTCCATCTCAGAACACTGGAAGGTCACACTTTTTCAAGCGAGAATGGCCTCAAGACTCTTAATTTTGTCTCGTTAGATTGTGATGAAATATTCCTTTTCTGCAACTCTGTTCTCGAATTGTAAATAACTGACAAACAATGATCTTTCTTATTAGCGCACAATCCTATAAAAATTATCAGTCGATTTTCACACAGGGAAACCTAAGCCGGAGGTCTTTCTTCTTAAACTATTTCCAATTACTAATCCGTTTATCTTATACAATTGTAACAGGCTTCTTCATTCCCGTCTCTATTCAACACTTTACATTCACATATACCACATTTTCTAATCTTGTATACATACTTCTCAACAAGCTTCTAGTATCTTCAGTATCTCAAAACCTTTATCATAACTAAGGAATTCAATCCCGACGCCATCTATCTACGTAAGGCATTGAGTTTGGTTCAAGTCCATCCGTGTTAGCAAATGCACGTATTTCTCACTGCAAATTTTCCTGTCCCATATAAATACCAACAAGAAATTTCAAATACCTGAGCCAAATGATCGGTAGCGAAGGGTACGCTCTTCATTGCCTGATGCAGGGGTCTCTCCGGTCTGAACACCGGTGTATCCGCTTGCCACATCTGCTTGTCTGTTCTGACCAGAGGCGGATGAACTTGGCTCCGCTGCTGCGTGAACGGTTACTGGCACTTGTATGGAAGTTAAACCTGTGAAAGGAGGTTCATCTTCGCCATTTGTGTCTAAAACTTTATTTTCACCGTTGTCAGACTCGGGAATATCGATGACGGCCGAATAGCTTTCTGGTTGTAGCAATTCAGCTCCTTCGTCGGACTTAGTCTTCACTTCAATCCCGGGAGGCGGCATGCTGGCGTTCTTACTCTCTTCACTCTCAGAGTCATAAATTTCTGTGATTGTAGTCTCAGTCGACTCGTAATGCCCATCGGAGGATGAATCTTCTGCTCTCAAAAATATAAAATTTTCACTCAAGCGACAGATAAATATAAACTTAAGAATGACCAGCACGAAACATTTATTTAGATCATTCGAGTATAAAAGGATTTAAGCCGTAATCTACTATTAATATGTCACAAGTGCATTCAAGTTTAACTGAGTATTTGATGATCAAAAAGCAATGTTCTCACTTTCTGAAAGTAGGATGGTACTCCACATTCATTCCAGCATCACAGACGTAACCTGTAAGCCCTTCTTCTACCGAGCTTCATGCACAAAATCTCATCTTAAACAAGATATATGTCGAACCTCCCTCATTCACTGCCTTCAACACTACATAACTCATTTAATGGGTTCAATCGTTCCCCCTTATGGGTTTGTTGTCTTCTGTCTAGCAAATAACAGGTAAAATATTTCTTCCTGTATTGGCACGAGTCATACGTATCACACAGTATTGACAACAAAGCTTTCACGGTGCATGATTTATACTGTACATTCATTCTTGCTCCATTCTGTGATCCTCACTCGAATACATACTTCACTTCTACAGCATCAACTTTGTTTGTGTTTTCCTATTTCCACTAATTTTCGATGGTCAATTTTTCAATCAAACTTCTCTGATCTATTTACACAAAATGTAATTTTTCCTTTGGGTATATATTTTTTATTCATCTTGTTACTTTCGAAAACTCTTCCGTGGCTGCTTATTTATCTGCTTAGTTCGATTATTTGTTTTGGAATCAGCTCCGATTTTTACACTCAACTCATTTTCGATCGATTGAAGTAATCGGTCTTTAAGTAATCATTTTAGATCGCATCCCTATGGTTGGTTTCGGATTTTTTCATCTTTCAAAATCTAATTCACAATGGAATGTTCCCTTTCACGATAAGTACGTACATCAAGCCCCCTCCTCACCCGGTATCCAATCCCTGAAGTCTGGCCGCATGAAACTGTTGCTACGCGTATCTAACATTTGTCCCCTACGGATGTGACATGGATTCAAAAAATGCATATCAAATAGCCCTGGTGTAAGTTTTTCCGACCTATTTTATCTCATGACTATGTAGCTTAACTATTTTATAGGAAATATGTTATGATTAGTTACCAACTTCACGAGACACCCGGTATTGTTTAACGTACTGTATTTAGTTTGTCAAATAGTTTTAGTGAGACCGTAATACGAGTGAATACGCTATCTTATTTGTCAACAATTTATATAAAAAAATTAATAAATTCAATTGAAAATAGTATTTTTTTCCATCAGGTTCGGTTAAAATTAATGTGTGAATTCCTTGAGTAAGGTAGTGTAAATTACAATTCACTACGTTTCATAATGATATGCAAATTAGTTTTTTGGCAATAACTCAAGTACTTTTTCCCGAAAACCTCTGAAACGTCATACTACGTATGGAAACACTATTCCACGCTCAGTACTGAAATTTTGACATGATCTGCACAGTAGTAAGCAAACGGTGGCCATGGTGCTCTGTTGCAGAAACCACGTATTAATTTATAGGCAAGATGTTCCACAAAGAAACTTTAACACCAGTTGAGAAGTCGAAAATTATCTCAGAGCTCTACAATACGCAATTTACCTCTGATGCAACTAAATGATTGTCCGGGATCATCGTACATGAAAAAAGTTACCGACAATCCCGTTAATGTTAATGTTGGATGGAACATGGGAAAACTGGAGATAATCAACTTGTATGGCATCGAAATCTGCATCTGATAAAAAAAAAGTTTCTTTCAACCCTCTCCAAGCCAGTAAGAAATCGTTCAAAGGAGTTGGTGTTCCTGGTGTACCAAAAATCTCAAGATGTCGTATTCTCAGGAGGCTCACCGAATGTTGAAAAGCAGAGACGCGACCTCCTGTCGAAGGCTATACAGAAGAGAAACGGCTTGAGTAGGCCAAGAAGTACGTAAAGCAGCCGTTTGAAAATGTTTGTTCATAAATGAATGCTGGGCTGCCCTAGACGGAACCAATGACTGGAGGAAAAGTCGTTTCTTCAGGGGCATGGACCTGCTCTTGACATCTGCTTAAGCTTCAGCAGTGAGATGGTTGTGAGATCTTTTAGATTGGTATTGTTGATAGCGAAATAGTTGGACCATGCGGAGTAGACGACAGAGTAAAACTGTCAGCCGATGTTTATATCAACTCCCTGAGGCGGAACTTTTTTCTAAGGCAAAGTCTAAATGCTTGGTGTGTCTGAAAAACTTTTGTTTTCATGCATGATAATGCTCCATATTCCGCAGCGAGGCTTACGACTCGTCATTTGAACAATGTCTTTATTAGGCGTGGAAAGATTATGGAGTGGTCACCTTGTTCTTTCGATTTAAATTCGACAGAGAACCTCTGGAGTATCCTTTAGAAGATTTACGTCGCTGGAAGACAATATAATCTTAAAGATGACCTGTGGAATGCCATCAAGACTGCTACTGGAGAGGTATCGTCGGATGATATCAAGAAATTGATTTCAACAATTGATCAAAGGCATTTTTGTTGATTTCTAAGCATGGGTGCTGCGTCATGTACAATATAATAAAGTTAAAAATAGCACTACAAACACCAATCGCCGACAGTTCTCAC
>VOMN01116883.1:0-12350 GCA_014899125.1 Orchestia grillus
CAATTTCGTGTGAATGTTAAAGACAATAGTTGTGTTCGTCCAACGACACATAACTTTCCTACGACTTCAAACTTTCCCACGACACATAACTTTCCCACGACTTGAAACTTTCCCCGACGCCTAACTTTCCCACCACGCGCAACTCCCCCAAGCATCAGAACCATGAGTCGAACTCCTGCCGCTAGGGGACACCCACCCAGAGAACAGGGGTGCCAACACTCCTTGGGAATACTAAGCTCGAGCTCGAGTCGACGCAATATCCCTCTCAAATTGAACAAAAAATCCCGGAGGTCCCTCTGAGGCAAATGTTGCCTCTCCATACGCCCGAACTTATGAGCTGGAAGACAATGGCGGCGAATTTCATTAACGTCCAATTAGTTAATTTGCGTCAGCCAGGTAATTTGCATCAGCCAGGCAGCTTGCATCAGCCAGGCAGCTTGCATCAGCCAGACAGCTTGCATCAGCCAGGCAGCTTGCATCAGCCAGGCAGCTTGCATCAGCCAGGCAGCTTGCATCAGCCAGCAGATCCATACAGAGCAGCAGAGCGCCCTCGTTCACTAGGGAATGCTAGCCCCGAGTCAGACGCCTGGAGCGAGCGGAGTCCTTCGTGACTTGGAGATGCGGGGCACAAATTCCTGAATCCCTATCGATGCGGTAAAAAAATTCTCGTGAATAAAAACTTTTGTGAATTTAGGATTCACAAAATACTGCGCTTTGAGTTAGTCCTTAGCAGTTTCGCTAGGACTGTGAGTTAGAAGAGCTTGGAATGAGCGCTACTTGCAGACCGTACAGGTGTGTCTGCCTTCACCTGAGAATGTCGGGAGTGGTTGCAGACCGTAACAGGGCTGGATGTGTCTACACGACCGCCACTGCTGCTACGCATCCACGCACACACCAGCACCACCAGCAGCACCACCAGCACCACTATCACCCGTACCACCGCCATCATTAACACCACTAATATCATTCACACCACCAACATTAACTCTACCTACGTCATTCATACCACCAACATCATTCATACCACAAAAACCATTAAAAACAGCAGCAACAGCACTGCCAGCACTCGTACCACCACCGCCAACATCATTAACACCACCATCATCATTCACACCACAAACACCATTAACAACAGCATCACCAGCCCTACCAGCACCCATACCACCATCGCCAACACCATTTACACCACTATCATCATTCACACCACAAAGACCATTAACAACAGCATCACCAGCCCCACCAGCAGCACCCCGAACACAAGACTGAAGCGCCACACAAATGTGCAGTTGTGCTCCAGAGATGGGCCCTCGTAGATGGGAGTTGTGAGCCGCTGCAGGCAATTGGGAGCCGTAACGGGAGATCGAAAGAGAGCCGCGAGGCATTGCAGTGGAGGGGGAGGCCGTTCAGGGCGAGGGGGGCAGCGGCAAAAGGTTTCTGCAAAGTGAGAGGCAATTGGATGAGCGGTGTGGAGTGCTGGGAGGCTACACCGCGCTGTTGGGGTGTGCGAAGAGTTGTGTGTTCACGAGGGGCCCTGTGACTGGATTACGTTTCGATAGAGCATATTCAGGGGTGGCTTGGTAGATTACTGATAATGGAGACGAGGAAAGCCTGAAGGGTTGTGCCCCTCTTGGTACAGTTCAGTGTTTGAAAATTTGTGTTTGTTTGCGTGTTACTGATGTACGACTAGGATATGTTTTGTAGAGCGTGAAGGGTTGTGTGTGTGTCAACAGTGTGTGAGTGTAATCATATTTTTGAGCGTGAAGGGGTGTGAGCGGTTGAATGGAGCATGAGAGGAATAATATTTTGGAGAGAGTGAAGACTTGTGTGTTTTTGTGTGTGTGGTGCACGGCTGGAGTACTGGTGGTACTTCCTAAGTGTGGGAGTGGTGCCCGGCTGGAGTACTGGTGGTACTTTCCGAAGCCCATGAGGAGGGAGAAATGGCCTCTCTGAGATCTCGGCAGCTGAGCAATGCGGCGGGCTGGAGTGAGGGACGACGCGTTGTGCAGCGAGATGTGTTGTGCGGGAAGGTGTGTTGTGAGGGAAGATGTGTTCTGAGGAAGATGTGTTGTGAGGGAAGATGTGTTGTGAGGGAAGGTGTGTTGTGAGGGAAGATGTGTTCTGAGGAAGATGTGTTGTGAGGGAAGATGTGTTGTGAGGGAAGGTGTGTTGTGAGGGAAGATGTGTTCTGAGGGAAGATGTGTTCTCCGGGAAGATGTGTTCTGAGCGAAGAAAGAGTTAAGGGAATCAGTATTTTCCTTCAATATTTTCCGCGCCACTTGATGCCCACTGTAGCTGCTACCGCTCTATGTGGAGGATGACTACAGAGCAAGGGCTTCGGTGGCAGTAATACTTGTAATACTTGCTCGGAATTTAAAATTTTCAATACGGTCAGAGAACTGATATATTCTTAACGAACAAATAAATTAGAATTGCAGCAACAAAATGTTCTCCTTATGAATTTAAAGGTCATTTAATTTTTTTTAACTACTCATTTAAAGGAAGTAGATTATGGAGGTGTGGAATTTGAGAAGAAGGCGCTCTGCGATGAGACGGTTCCCATGGAAGACGCTAACATTTGCGTCTGTCTGCTGCGCCTGTCTGCTGCGCCTGTCTGCTGCGCCTGTCTGCTACGCCTATCAGCTGCGAAGGTCAACTGTATCTGGGAGCTCGTCTGCCTGCAGGCGAACTTTCCTCCAGGTATCAGCCTGACGGACCCGCCTGGCCGTCACAACACGTCTCCACTCAGCTGTCCAGGGCAACAAGAAACGTCCGCCTGCACTGGTGGGCCGTCTGCTCCCGAGGGCCTTCATGCCGCCTCCACATCTGGGGTCAGTCAGTCGACCCTGTAGCTCAGTCAGTCAGTCGACCCTGTGGCTCAGTCAGTCAGTCGACCCTGTGGCTCAGTCAGTCAGTCGACCCTGTAGCTCAGTCAGGCAGTCGACATGTAGCTCAGTAAGTCAGTCGACCCAGCAGCTCAGTCCGTCTAATTTCATGTGTTTCATTTCACGCCAGGAATTGTACGGAACACAATTATAGTTGTGGTAATATTACTGCAACCATTTTCCAATAAGGCAGAGTGCAACATATCACAAATAGCATTTGTGGGTGACAGGCTGCCCTCTGTAGTCCTGTGGGCGACAGGCTGCCCTCTGTAGTCCTGTGGGCGACACGCTGCCCTCTGTAGTCCTGTGGGCGACAAGCTGCCCTCTGTAGTCCTGTGGGCGACAAGCTGCCCTCTGTAGTCCTGTGGGCGACAAGCTGCCCTCTGTAGTCCTGTGGGCGACACGCTGCCCTCTGTAGTCCTGTGGGCGACACGCTGCCCTCTGTAGTCCTGTGGGCGACAAGCTGCCCTCTGTAGTCCTGTGGGCGACAAGCTGCCCTCTGTAGTCCTGTGGGCGACAAGCTGCCCTCTGTAGTCCTGTGGGCGACACGCTGCCCTCTGTAGTCCTGTGGGCGACACGCTGCCCTCTGTAGTCCTGTGGGCGACAAGCTGCCCTCTGTAGTCCTGTGGGCGACAAGCTGCCCTCTGTAGTCCTGTGGGTGACAAGCTGCCCTCTGTAGTCCTGTGGGCGACACGCTGCCCTCTGTAGTCCTGTGGGTGACAAGCTGCCCTCTGTAGTCCTGTGGGCGACACGCTGCCCTCTGTAGTCCTGTGGGTGACAAGCTGCCCTCTGTAGTCCTGTGGGCGACACGCTGCCCTCTGTAGTCCTGCGTTCCTCTCCTGGAGCATGGAGCATGGAGCATGGAGCATGGAGCATGGAGCACGGAGCATGCAGCACGGAACATGCAGCACGGAGCATGGAGCATGGGGCACGGAGCATGGAGCACGGAGTATGGAGCATGGAGCACGACCTCCGATGATTCGAGTCCGCGTTGCCGGGAGGATGCACAAACGGATTTCGTCGAAAAACATCCGCGCCCAACAAATTTTAAACTTCACTTGATGATGCCAGAATTAAACCTCGCTTTCGAGCTTTGTCTGAGTCGCAATTATTTCCGAAAACCTATTTAATGTTTTTGTTAACGAACAGCGAATGGAGTGGTTACTAAATCGAGCTCGCAGACCATTCGCTGCTCAGAAAGGCACGTGGGAAATTCTATGCGAATTGAACCTTCAGCGCACGTCAGGCAAATCTGATTTTATGCTAGCTGTAAAATGCTTCATCAAATCCCTTAACAAAGACCAGGAAAAAAATTAGGCAGTCTATACTTGGAAAAAAGAGGCACACCTCATAAACTTTGATTCTGGAAGAAATGTTAAATACGGTGTTTCATTCTTAATTTACACAGGGCAGTACCTATTTCTCTGCATCTAACAAGAAATGAGGTCGGTCAAATCTAAGATAGTCAGGAAATTATTTTGAAACTGGTAGACGCACCCCGCCAAAAATGGTGGGACAAATGATGTTAAATTCTTAAGGTGCCCTCTTATTTATGGTAACTCTGACATGAAATAATGTTACATTGCAGTATCACTGATACGGACTGCCTCATATGACGGTCTCACTATTAGTTTAGGAATACGGATCCGGGAATTTTCTCTTGTCTAAGGGTGCCCGCACACCAAAAGCGTTAAAGCGAGAGTGCAGGCAAGCGAGAGTGCATGAAAGACTGAAAGACCATCTTCAGCACGCTTGCAATCTCGCGCATGCACGCTTTTGGTGTGTGCACTTGAATGCATTACCGTGTTCTCAAGCCACTCTTGCATTCTCGCATGCCATCTTCTCGCTTTAACGCTTTTGGTGTGCGGGCACCCTAAATCCTTAAGAGCGTGACATGTAGAGAAACGGACCAACCAAGCAAGCAACAACTGTGTATGTATAAGTATATAGTGGAATTTGGGCAAGAAACTTCATGGGCGTTTGGTGCAAAAGTACCTCTAAATTTGAAGGAAAGTATTAAACAAAGACTGTGAAAACTGTTACCCGGGCTGTTGCACAGCGTTATGTATGCTGAAATGCAGCTATGTATGCTGAAGAAATGTATGTATGAACAGCGTTATGGAACGGGAATTTGAAAACCCGCCGTCGAGTGCCGTAATTGCCCGGAGGAAATGCCCAGAATCCCACCCAGAAACGGAGATAGGAGAATACTACAATGCCACTGTGCACACAAGTATGCAAACCCCGCGTGAGTGCTCCAGAACGAGGCAGCCATTGTAGCAACTCTGTATTGTACGCGTGAGAAAATTCCACTCCCGTCTGGATCTTGCGTTGACGCCCGAATTTCTCATTCCTTTTCAGCGAAATAAAATTTAACAAAATTGAAATTTGTACTGGAACTTTTCTTCCGCGATGCGGTCAATGAATCTTCAGATCTGCCTGTCTTCAACACAATAACAGTGATGACTATTACGCAAACTGAATACGGAAGTGATCTTTTATAGGAATGGTCATTTCCTGATGTTCAGTAAAGAAGGTCAGGCAGTAACTCCTAATTGCCACGAGCGGAAATTATGTGACCGACAGCAATGTATGCTGCGGAAATACAGCAATGTATGCTGCAGAAATACAGCAATGGATACTGCAGAAATGTAGCTATGTACGCTGTAGAAATGTAGCTATGGATGCACGTTGGCTCAGGCTCCGACCTTGACATCTATTCTTGAGGCGTACTGATAACACAGTAATGTGACCACCCTCTGACTTGACTGTCATTCAAATATTTGAGAGGATCTACCTGTCATTTATGGGTGTTGACCCGCTGTTTGATGAGGTCAGTCCGCTGTTTGATGAGGTCAGCCCGCTGTTTGATGAGGTCAATCCGTTTTTGATGATGTCAACCAGTTACTTACGTGTGTCAACCTGCCATTTGATGATGTCAACCCGTTATTCAATGACATCAACCGGTAATTTAAAGGTCCCGATCCATTATTTGTGACTTTTTGTGATACATTTACATTATTTATGATTCATATTCACACTAATTTTCAATTCAGGTCTAGGTGATCTTGGCGACCACGGAGTAGCAGGGACTGTAATTGTCATACCAGAGTTTGATGGAAGCGGCACGCCACCTGGGGCACTTAGCGCCACAATTGCCCGTGTAAACGATGTGCAATTAGTGTACTTAAATTTATTGCCACTCGGTCCCTCACTCTCCGCGCATGCGGCAGGCGGGCTATGCGAAATGAAGCTGTGTATGTATGCTGTAGAAATGAAACTATGCATGCTGTAGAATTGGAACTATGTATGTTGAAATGAAGCTGTGTATGTATGCTGTAAAAATGGAACTATGTATGTCGAAATGAAGCTGTGTATGTATGCTGTAGAAATGGAACTATGTATGCTGTGACAATAGAACTATGTATGGACACTGTATAAATGGAACTATATATGCTGCAGAAATGCAGGCGGCTATATATGCTTTAGAAATACGGCTATGTACTCGTATGCAGTAGAAATGCAGCTTTGTATACTGTAGAAATACAACTACCCATGCTGTAGAAATGTAGCTTTATAAACCGCAGAAATGCAACTATGCATGCTGAAGAAATGTATGCTACTGAAATGCAGTTGTGTGTGCTGTAGAAATGCAGCTGTGTATGCTGTGGAAATGCAGCTGTGTGTGCTGTGGAAACGCAGCTGTGTGTGCTGTGGAAATGCAGCTGTGTGTGCTGTGGAAATGCAGCTGCCATGGGCCGGAGGTTTGGTGCGAGTAATTGTTTACTTCAAAATCCATTAAATTTTAAACGCTTAGTTAGCCTATCTGCTTAAAATTTAACCAAAACACACATTCTCTCGGTAGTGACGGCCAACAAAGGATACGCGGCAAAATAAAAAATACAGGGAGCTGTTTTCGTTGTGTACTTTTGTCCTGAGCTATATATGTCATACTGGAAATAAAAATTTAGTTTAATATTTTTACTCTACTTAGAAAATGTAAATTCTGCGTGAGTGCTACGAATGTGTGCTAGCTAGACACTCAATAAAAAAGAAACATCACGGGGAAAATTTATTGTTCTGTCTTCCCACTACATGCAACTGTGTTTACGGTAATATACATGCATGTAGCCTTTACATATGGAAGATTTACGTGCGTGTGGCTTACGTGCGGAATTTACGTTCGAAATTACGTGCGAAATTTACGTGTGGGTGTAGCTTACACACACGTGAGAACTACTCAAATATTCACGACGTTCGAAAAGGATTGTTAGGTCAAAAAGTTTTTCATTGAAGGGTCTTAATTTTTAGGCGAAATAATTGCTCGTGAGTGCACTCGACTTGCGGAGGAACGAGTCTCGTGCGATGAGGCCGTGCTGTTCTTCCCTATCAGTGTTGGTTGCCTCCTAACTTTACTTACATTTGGGCAGTGTAGGGAAATAATTAAACATATATGTAAAAAACCATGAAGCAAAAAATAGGTAAAAAAAGAAATAGAAAATAGTTTTGTACTCGATAAGTCGGTGATGTTCCATGTTAGTGGGAGCTGTGCACTAACTTTATTGAAATGATTTGGGGGCATGGGAAAATAGTTACCACATGAGCTGTTTTCCAGGCTTGTAATAGCTTCTGGGCACCTGCCCTTCAGCCGATAAGTTTTATGCAAGAGACTGTATAAAACGTGCATCAATGATAATCAATCGAATCAAGAGTACATGTGTGTAAAAGCCTATTTCAATAATGATATCAAATAGAAAAAGTTCAAATAAGAAACTTTTTCAATAACGTCTCAAATATGTATCACCAATAAGAAACTATATTAACGATTATCACTAAAATCAACACCACATTAATGAGACTGCACTGATAACAATGACTCGAATAAATAGTACAGACTTTTTTAATGATGGCTCTAGTTAATATCACAAATAAGAGATTGTATTAATTAACTAAGAATGACGACCCGAGTCAACAAGACCAACAGGAGTCGGGAGAGCATTTGGCCTGGCGACACTCGAGCGAGCTGCTGGAATGAAGTTTACGGTCCTTCCTTTTTCCTCGTAACTGATTACATTTTTTCCTGGAATCGTGCCTGCTGACAAAATGGCCGACTCCGGAAGATAAGATTGTGTATTAAAGAGAAAGTGTGACCGGAATTGCTCGATTGGTCGATGTGTCATGAAGCGATGGTGCTTCAGCGAAAGGGCCAGGTTTGAGTCGAAAAAACGAAGTTTCTTTGCAAGCTCACTTGACATCTGTGTTCGTTATTGGAATGACTAGATGTTAATTTCTTAAGACGCCCTCTTATTTACTGTCTCTCTGAAATGAAATACTGTTATTTGCAGTATCACTGATACGGACTGCCTTATCTGAGACAGTCTCGCTGATTAGCTAGAAATAAGGGGCCGGGGAATTTTCTCCTATCTAAATCCTTAAGAGCGTGACAGCGAGACGGACGGCCGGACCATGCAAGCAAAACTGGGCTATTATTATATGGTGGGGTGATTAGGCAATTGTTCTGAAATCCTTAAGCATTTTGTTCTTTGATGATCAGAAAATTGTTTTTTGATGATTAGGCATTCTATTCTTTGATGATTAGAAATTCGTTCCTCGACGATTCGACATTTGTTCCTTTTAATGATAGGGCATTTGGTTTTTGACGTTCAAACAATGAGTTTCTTTAGAAAATAAACAACTGCCCTCTGTGGGCGCGTTACAGAAAAGTATTGTGCACTAAAGCTAAGAAAGATTAAAACTTGCTCAAATTATCAACTTGCTCAACTTGATTAGCTTTAATTCTAAATTTCCTAAGCAATTTAGGCCACGTCGGGCGAACGAATGCATTTTTTGTCTCGTCTGAAATGTTAGTGGAGCAGCCAATGCAAGTGCTACACAGCCGAAACTTTTGTTCGTAACTACAAAAGATGCGTAAATTTATTCTCCGTTGAGACGCAAATGAAATTTTCTTACCCCACACAATGACGACAAAAGCTCAATTTCAGAATTTGTTTTTCACTTGTTGAGAGTGCCCCATTACTGCATTGAGCTCGATAGCTAACCTGTGATATGTTGTTCCATTTACACAGCGGCTCCCAAGGCGCGGGACCAGTCTTTAACATGTCGATAATTGGCCCAGTGTTGGGCTGCTCTAACATAGAGCGGTATCACGAATACAGCGCACCGACTGAGGTGTGCATTTAACTAAACGACGCTGAGTCAGCAAAAATCGGCTGAATATTACGCGATTTTTCAATGTTTTATTTGTAGCGAGGCATACGTTTTCGTAAATCGTATTTGTAGCGAGGCATACGTTTTCGTACATCGTATTTGTTGCGAGGTATACGTTTTCATATATTTGAATAACTTGTCCAGTACAAACGAGTAGCCATTCGCAGATGGACGATTTTACAGATACCCAGATACGCGCGCAATCCTAATCAAGATTATTTTCAGTCTGAGTTCATTAATTTTAACTTTAATCCAAGTCTTGATCTACGTTATGTTGCCTGTGATTTTTTCGCCCATGGACTAATCATTATTCCTATGATGATGCAATGCTTGAAAAATTCTGCATGCATTAATTCAAAATGCATACAAAAATTCACCACAAAATGAGATAGTCAAAATCCTCCTTACGCTAGGACAAAAAAAAAACATCACAAATATTTTTTTTTCAGTAGAAATAAAAAAATCGATTCGCAGAAGTGCCTGGCAGAGGCATTAGAGGGATATAAAAACGAATGCTCCCCTGATTGGATGACGGATGAAAGGGATTACCTGGCCGAGCCAGATCGAATTTTGCGTTTTAATTTAGGCGTAAGGGCAGACCTGAGCGCAGCCGTGCGGGCTGAGTACAGGCGCCCTCTGCCGCGTGTTCTGACCTTTAGGGGGATACTAGTGTTCTGACCTTTAGGGGGATACTAGTGTTCCGACCTTTAGGGGGATACTAGTGTTCCGACCTTTAGGGGGATACTAGTGGACGCCCTCCCGCCTATAACTAGCGGGGCAAATGGTGTTCATTTCTTTGAGATGTCCTCTTATTGACTGTAACCCTGGCATGAAATAATTTTACTTTAGTATCAATGATACGAGCTGCCTCATCTGACCGTCTCGCCATTAGTTTATGAATACGGACCCGGGAATTTTCTCCTATCTAAATCGTTAAGAGCGTGACAGAGAGATGGATGGTCGTAAGGACCAACCAAACAACTGACTAAGCAACACTGGGTTATCATTTAACCGGCGGCACCCCAGTGTGGCCAGGGCATAGAGGCCCAAATATTTTCAAGATATTCAAGATATCATTATATAGTGGGAAAGTCGACTTACAGTAAATGAGGCTCGGGTTTTACTCCAGGTTAACACGATCTCTTTTGAATAGTACATTGTTCACGGAATATTGGGTGTTATACATAAATGCACGATGGTACAGTTTAAGGATCGTGGTGAACAAATGATAGTTGGTGTACTGCGAGAATCATGTTGGGAAGATGGTACATTGCGGGGGTTGTTTCAAGTTCTAGTTATTATTCTATATCTAGTTATTATTGGCACCCATGGCAGAGCTCTTCAACCTCGCCAGAATACCTTTGACACTTGCAAAGCTAATATTGGATAGATGCATTTAGATTTGGATTAACATAGCTTTGGGTAAATTTAGATTTCAATTAACATCGATTTAGATTAACACAGACTTGAATAAATTTAGACTTGAATCGCTAAAAACGTTTTAATTTTGAAAATTTTCATTTGGAAAATAATTAAATCTCAAACTCGCTCAGCTGCATCGTCCTGGACTCCTGGATGGAGTGCGGTTTTTACTAACTCTAAAAATGTCACCGATTTTCGGCATCTGCCAGGTGCGCTTCAATTCTTCACTCATGCTGGTTCTTCTTTTCTATCCATGACCGCATCTCCCGTAAGAACATTCTTTCAATCACGTGCTGTCATGTTTATTCATCTTGGCTGAATTATTTCTCTGTTTCGATTCCGAACGCGAGGTTCATTTGCAGCTCCAAAGCATCACGCGTGCGCCTCTGTCGCCCTTGATCAGCAGCTCGCCGTGCGTTTCATCACTGCAGTTCATATCTCTTCAGTCAACTAACTCCGATGCCTGTACATCATGAGCTCTCTTGATGGGAGAGTCTGTCGTTGATGTAGTCTACAGCCTCGCTCTGAATACGGCCCAAAATTGTTTGAAATGTAATTTCCCCACAACATGCTGAGGGCCAACGGTACTTATATATTCACAGCGGCCGACGTCTAGAGTTGTTCCTCAAAATTAACTGGCGTTAGGTGTTGGTTGTGAGTTAGGTGAAGCTAACGCGGCATCTTTTGAAAGAGCTGTTAGGAAACTACGATATACGAGAATCCGTTATAAAGTGGCGCTGTAATCGTGTTGAATAACCGATGTGTTGACGTGATGCAACGGTTAAGTTGAACAATTGTTTTGTTGACGTTATGCAACGGTTATGTTGAATAACTGATGTGTTATGAAGTGACACTATGATTATATTGAATAACTGATGTGTTGACGTGATGCAACGGTTGTGTTGAACAAATGATGCGTTGAAGTGATGCAGCGGTCGTGTTGAATCACTGATGTGTTGACACGCTACAATCAGTGACTATGTTGTCTACGGCAGCCAACTTCCGAAACCTTTTTCCCACCTTGAGGGGACCCTTTATGTATATTGCTACGCATATATGTACATGTATGCCATGCCCATGTATACTATGCCCCTCTAATGTATACTGATTATGCCCTAAGCCTCACATCTCCACGCCGGGGATTTAAAAATAAAACGTGTACTAACAGCGTTCCGACTTCTCGTACAATATTCCTCTTGATAGACCAGCCGATCCCAGCTTCCCAGGAAGCAGGTCAGCCCCGCAAGACCAGCAGTTCCTTGCATGAATTACTGAAATACAGCGCAGGCCAACACTGAATTTGGACACGATGCTCAGGGGCTACTTCAAGTAGCCTCGAAGACGCCTCTTGAAGATCGAGGAAAGTACTAACGGTAACACTAGCAGAAGGTTAAATTACCCTTAAGATTTTTATATCAGAAATGTTAACAGTAACAGTACAACACCTTTAGGTTAATATAACAGTAACGTTAGCAGAAACAGTGCAACACCTACAGGTTAACATAACAGTAACGTTAACAGTATCAGTGCAACACTTATAGGTCAATATAACAGTAACGTTAAGAACTAAACCTAAACAAGGCTTAAAATTAGCGCAATAACTGGCCCAACTCCTTCAATAATGGGCCCAACCCTTTCAATAACTGGCCCAACCCCTTCAATAACAGGCCCAACCCCTTCAATAACGATAACGGGTCCAACCCCATCAATAACGGGTCCAACCTCTTCAATAACGGGCCCAACTCCTTCAATAACGGGCCCAACTCCTTCAATAACGGGCCCAACCCCTTCAATAACAGGCCCAACCCCTTCAATAAC
>VOMN01116883.1:12455-29043 GCA_014899125.1 Orchestia grillus
GCAGGGCTAAGTCATACTCCCTTAGTCATACTAAGTCATGCAGGGCTAAGTCATAGTCCCTTAGTCATACTAAGTTATGCAGGTCTAAGTCATACCTCCTCTTTAGCAACAGTACTTGTAAAAAGGGCGACTTAGACACGACATTCTGTGGAGACCTGTGTTCACACCCCATTTTCACACCCAGTGTTCACACCCTGTGTTGACACCCTGTGTTGACACCCAGTGTTGACACCCAGTGTTGACACCCAGTGTTGACACCCAGTGTTCAGAAGTCCCGGAAGCTACAGTCCTACGCTGCGGAACTACGGGCAAGAATGGACCTAAACCCAGGTTAGGTATCATATAATGCATGCTTGCGTTGCATGCAAACACAAATAGTAAGGGGCTGGAGGGAGTTGGAGTTCACTGTTGCAGCGGACGTAATTTTCGCATTTTCTGTCCGCTCAGATGAGATTAAGCTTAATGAACCAAATATTAGAACGCCCTGTAATTACGAACGCACAAAGTTGCGGACGGGGAAAGCACTTGGGCATTGCAAGTTCAGCTGCTCCCAGCTACGAATGATCAATTTTATAAAGAAACTCGCAAGGAAAAATAAATAGATAAATACATTTAACTATACTTTAGACTCTGAAGGTTTCGTCGAACGATGAAAATGTTAGAAAATGGAAATTATGCTATATAGTAAAGACAATAATGTCAAACATGATTATAAAGAGACAAATAAATTTAGTCAACGTAGATGAGCAGCGTATCTTCCAGACACAAGCACACAAGCCTGCTCTCAAACAAAGAGACTACTCTGGAGTGTAGGTGCAACAAGCCCGGTCATGCACTCGCTGATACGTGCCAGTTTGGTAAATTTTTGCTTGTTCAGGCTCCATGGCGCACTAGTTAACGTGGCAGTCTCAGAGTTGGAAAGTAAGGGTTCAACTCCCGGCTCAGGCACTGATTTTCACGCAGCCACAGAGTGCTTCCCTCAAAAAAGAAAGTGCCTTGCCTGAGCCGGGATTCGAACCCTGAACGTCCCGGCTGCGAGGCCATTACGCTAACCAGTACGCCATGGAGCCCAATGCGGAGGGCGGAATAGAGAAGAGGAAGGCGACAACCTCACGAGGGGGCACCTTCGGATCCAGCAGGGTGAGGGAAGGGGGGTTAGACATCACCTCAATCAACACATCCGAATTCAAAAAGCAACAGCCCGTACAACACACCTCATAGGCTTCAATTGATGACCAAGGCGCAAGGAATAACTGCTAGCGTTAAGCTACAACGAAACACCAGGAAAAGAACACATTCTAAAGCAAAATTCAACGCTATAAGCAAGATTTATAAACACGTAGAGGAGAGCGATGCCTGAACGCCAGCTTGAACGGCTGCACTTCACGTGTGAGGGGGTGCCGCGGCGACACAGTTCTCCGAACCGTAGACTTTAAACCCTCGTCAAATGGAGCAAAAAACATGTACAAATGGAGCAAAAAAAACATGAAGACTGCCTGTACCGCAACCGCCCTTGCTCTCTGAACGCATTTCAGCGGCTTACGCGCTGGGAGTTACGCGTAAAAGCGTTCACTCGACGAGCAATGGAAACGAGTTTTCAATTAGCCAACTGTCATCGTCCAACAGCATACTCTCCTAATGACTAATTGAGCTTTGAAAACTGGCTCAAACTTTGAATAATAATAAAAATTCGATCAGGAATGTAAATGGTGGGAATAGAACAGGAATTTCCATAGAGTATATGTTCTTATTTGTTCCTTATGACACGCTCTATTTGCATTTTGTTTGTTATAACACGCTTTATTTGCATTTTGTTTCTTATGTAACGCCCTATTTGCATTTTGTACTTTATGACACGCTCTATTTGCATTTTGTTTCTTATAACACTCTCAATTTGTATTTTGTTTCTTCTAACACGCTCTATTTACATTTGTTCCGTATGACACGCTCTATTTGCATTTTGTGACGCCAGCATTTTCCGAGGTGTTTGGTGCTCGCTTCACTTGATGCCGCTCTATGCGGGGAGCGACTGTACAAAAAGCGGTCATTTGCAGAAACCGATCTAACGCTCCATGCAGGGAACGACCGTACATAATATAACAAACAAAAAACATATGGATCTCGTAGGTCTTAGATAATTATGTTATTTGAAAATCATGCAACATATTAAGTTACAAAGAACAAAAATGTGCACCTACTTAAAGTTCGAGAAGTGGGCGATGCTCGAGAGATGAGACACCTCGCAGAGTCCCCCAATGGACCACGGGGGCACCACACGAGGCAATGTCAGGGCCCNCCCCCCATCGAGGACTGGACAACAAAGACCGAACTCTGCCAGGACTCGGAGATTAATGAGGTCGTTCAACAGAAACAAGAGTCGACATGAGCAGAATTTGGAGACACGGGCAGCTCGACTTTTTTTCGGTGTAATTTCCATTATAGGACTTACGATGAAAGAGTCGCTCTTTGAAACTTCTTGTGTTGCACCTGATTTTATTCTACTCGTATTTGCAGGGAGAAACTCACACTTTCTACTTCTACTCGCGGGTCGAAACTTAAACTTCCAAATACAACTCGTAGACTGAAATTCATTTAAAGTATCCCCCACGTGTGCGAGTTTAGAACTCCATAATGATTTTTCCCTTAATTATTCCTGTAGAATTTCCTCTAACGATCCTAATCAGATATCCCATAAATTTTATCTTGAAACCTTAAAAATATAACTTGAGATCTATAATATGCACATGTAAACATTGCAATGCGAAATTTCCGCCATCACGATGCGGGCAAATATTCATAAGAACAAGCAAACAACAGTCGACCGACCAGGCACTCCAGGAGAATATCAATGTTTTGCTTGCGAATAAAAGCAAACAAAGCGCACAAACAAACAAAGCTGCTGATGCCGCCAAGGCAATGATGTGTAATCGAAAGATAACGAAGATGCGCCGAGTTATCGACGTCAATCAGAGATGCGAGTCTAATCATGCACGCGTCTCAGAAATCATTATCAGATAAGGGAGAAGTCAGGCGTTCTCAATGAGAAAACCGAGCCTGCTATTGCAATCAAAGGCGGCAGGACAACGGCGACGTCCAAAATACACCGCTGCATCTCACCAACACCCTGAAACTACAGCGCTTCAGTAGGCTTCAGCTGCTGTACCCTAATTTCCATTACAACGCTTCAGAAGACTTCAGTCTCTGTACCCTAATTTCCATTACAACGCTTCAGAGGACTTCAGTCTCTGTACCCTAATTTCCATTACCCACGCTTCAGAGGACTTCATTCTCTGTGCCCTAATTTCCGAGGGCACGATACACGGCACAACTGTGTCGTAAATGACCTCAAGCACATATGTTCCGTCGTTCATTGTCATTGACGTCGTTCAACCACGCAAATAACTGGAGCTCGAAAAACCAAAAGAGGCTAATTTCTTGCGCGGGTGCTTAAGCTGATTTATGTCCGACCGATATGTGTGAGTATTGTTGCAATTGATTGCAGTTTTGTAATGTATTTTAGCCATTACTGAAAGCGTAAAACTGCACTCATCCTTGAGTGCTTCACTTCTGAAAACTAAAAGTTCAGTGTAGCTAAAGAACTCTTGCAATTTCAGCAGCAGCCATTGAAATACCGTTTCTTTACTTCAAAATGTGAGAAGCTTAAAGCAATAATAAATTATTCATTTGGTTTATCATTTAAAATATGTAATTGCACAAGATATAACACATATATGCATACATTAACATATAAATATAAATTGCACGTTATCAATTATCTTAACAGCACATGAAGACAATCAGTGCTTCTTTCGTTCGTGAAATATGTTTCATGATTTTCTTTTCGCGAAGCTCAACAAAAATTGCCAACGAATTCACAAAATATCTGTTTATAGAAAGTAACATTCGCGACCCTGAAGCAGAGTGGAACGCGATAATTTGCTTTTTTGCACTGCATGCTGTGGCGGCACTGTCGATCAAAGAGAGTGGAGAGTGGGTGTGGCTTACAGTGGCTGACGGGAGATTTGTATTCCTCCGTCTTTCAGTTGCAATCATGCAGTGGCAAAAAAGTTGCCATCATGCAGTGGTTCTGCTTCAGAAAACGTATGCAGCAGTGTGTGGATAGTGAAGGTCGACATTTGCCAGATACACTATTTAAAACCATGTAATTTATAAATTCCATTACAGTTCAGTATAATTCAAATATAAAATAAATATTTCTAATGATCATAATTTTTTCATTTCATTCCCAAATCAGCAACTTACCGCGTTCCACCCTGTATCTTCTTAAACTCAATCTCACAATATGAACGGCAGTCATTTTTTTCCAGCTAACCTTACCGCCTCAAAAGTTGTTTTTGTACTCACTTTCAGATGTCCTGGGCGGCTCATATTTTGAAGTTACGAGATTTCGGTGTTCCATAGAACCTCTCAAATTTGTGCTTAGACATGAAAGTTTTGCATCATTTTTGAAAGCCATTATGCTCTTTTTCTATTTCAGGATTTATATGTAAAAAAATTTAATTTAGGCCATGGGTACTGATCGATATATTGTCACCAAGCTGCCCAATAAAGGTGAAAGTAATGTGTGCAATTGCAAAAATTTGTTCATGTGAACCGATCAACTGTGTGGAAAATTTTCAAGAAGTTTAAAGAGAGACAGGCGAATTATGCCTCCCTTAGCTCATCAAAAACACGTGAGGGAAATTGTGTCGAGACACTCGTCAATTGTACAGAAAACTGACTGAAGCAGCCCATGTGAGCCTATCTTTGATGAGTCGAGTGCTGAAAGACGATCTGGGAAAGTACAATTTCAAACGTTTAATCGATATTAGCTTACTGAATGCCATGAGAGAATATAGGCTGGAAGAAGTTCACATATCCTTGATTAGATAACTCAAAGCACGATACCAAACTTTGTTTTCCCAGATAAAAAATGCATCTCGACCTTGGAACACCACTACCACCACTACCACCACCACCACCACCACGCTTGACATCCATCAAGTCGTAACCCAACAGAACGATCGAGTTTGGGCGTCCTCAAACACCGTTGAAGCCAATTTACCTTCTCCACTAGAGCACCTATGCACGTAATCATGAATAACTTTAGCCACCTAAGCCGTTATAAATTTTAAATTTATTTATAACCTATTTTATATATTTATTTATCGCTATTTTAAAAATTTATAGATGTGGCAGCAAAAAATTTAGACTGGGAGGGTAGGATAGCGAATGGGCATCAAAACGCAGTCTGTTATGGTTTGGGGCGCTGTTACAGCTTCAGGAAATTTCCGCTCGTTTTTGCGGCCTCGGGGGACAAAGTGAACTCTCCGATGTGCATTTCTGGTATTTTGGATACCTGCTTGCTTTCTTGGGCTGAGCAATATTTTGAGGGTTCACCATGGAGCGTTATTTCGTTTCATAAGGATGCCACTGCATCAATCTATGGCCTCATTTCAGCCTAATACGCTCCCCTGGCAGCAGTACTCTGACCCATCACACGGCTCCAAATGGACTACACCCCCAGATCCAGAAACACATCCCATCGTTCATGGGCAAGGATGAATGGCATTGGAGAAACACCGATTCCAATCGTACGGATTTTTCTATTTGGTCCATTTTGGAGATAAATGTACCAGTTTTCTCTCACACTTCTCCCAATTTTCTGAAAGCAGAATTACAAGAGAAATAAAACGGAATTCTATAAGAAACGTACGCTCCGCTTGTGAAGTATTCGTACCTAGGCCTAGGCTGTAATTCGTAACATACTGGATAAATGATGTGTCTTTTTTATTTCTTGTTGCTTACCCATGAGTTCCAATACTAAAATCTAAAATTCTAGTTGTAGTATTTCACAATACTATCGAAATGTTGGTTGACATGATTATGAGTCACCCTAATCCAATCCATAGCCTATCGGCCCCCGCCAGGGGTTAGGCTCCTCCTCCCGGGCCCCACACCCGGCCAACTTCAATCTATAAGTCCATGCCTTCAATATATACTGAAAATGTCTTCATCCTCTCGATTATTGCATGAATGTGACCTAAGGCCTATCACGTACCACAAGGTAGGACACGCGTACACCGTGCGTGAGACCCGACGCGTCTCTACAGTCACACGCAACAAGGAGTTCCTATTTCGTCTGATTGAAATGGGGTCTCGTCTGTGTCAGGGGTCCAATGAAGTTCCTGTCAGCATTCGAATATGACTCTGACCCCTCGCTGCGTGAAATGAACATTTACGGGGGCGTCCTCCATTTGGGGAATGTGTTTTTCCTGTAAAACCAGAAGCTGTCAAATGTGTTCTCAATGTAAAGTTCGAAATTGCGAAATGTGTTCTCGCAGTAAAGTCAGAAATTGTCAAATGTGTTCTCGCAGTAAAGTCAGAAATTATCAAATGTGTTCCCGCAGTGAAGTCAGAAATTGTCAATTGTGTTCTCGCAGTAAAGTCAGAAATTGTCAGATGTGTTCTCGCAGTAAAGTCAGAAATTGTCAAATATGTTCTCGCAGTAAAGTCAGAAATTGTCAAATGTGTTCTCGCAGTGACGTCAGAAATTGTCAAATGTGTTCTCGTAGTGAAGTCAGAAATTGTCAAATGTGTTCTCGCAGTGAAGTCAGAAATTGTCAAATGCATTCTCGCTGTAAAGTCAGATATTCTAAAATCCTGACACATTAGATGAGTATACTGAGAGTTTCGAGTCATCGTTCTTGAGGAAAAAAATACGGTTTTAAACGTTTCAAAAATGTTACCTACAATCTTTCCTTAGAGGAATTTTTGAATTTAAAAAATTTCAGTTAAATTCAGGTCATTTTATACTTATAAACACACTAGCTGTACCCGGCCGTGCGTTGCTATGGCTTGGCGATGTTTTTAAACAGCGTATTCGATTTTTTTCAAAAACATATGTATAAAACAATGCTTGAATTGGAACGCAACATTGTTGCAAAACTTCCAAGCAATCGGTGAAAAACTTTCCATCAATCGAAATTAATATCAATCAAATTCTATAATCAGTCAACCAAATTCAATAATCAATCGATTATAATAAATCGGTAAAAAGTTTTCGGAGATTTAGGATTGCTAACAAACGAACATTTGCATTTTTATATTTATAGATAAAGTGTCTAGATCGCGATCGCTAAAACTTGCTATAAACTCAACAGCACCTCAAAACTTAATAATAACTGGTGAGTTCCAAGTTCTGATTTGTAATAAACGCACTAAAGTACACAAGGAAAGGGACCAGCATTTAATGAGCTTGAATGAGGCGTTAATCCAGACATTTACATAAAAACATATATATACCTATTTCATTCTTAACCAAACCTAACTTCACGAAAAAATCTTAGGCCTGTGGAGTACATCTAGTACACACACATACACACGCACACTCACACCGAATTTTCAGTAATTACGACATATTTCTGGTTGATCGTTTCTCAGCCAATTAGCATTCGAACGTGACTTGCGCTATTCGTTACGTAGAATTAACGTTTTGTGACGGTAAATACTCACCCAACTCTACAACAAAGCTTCCACTCAGGTTTAGTTGTGACCTCCATGTCGTACCCTACAAAAGCAGACCAAACTAGGAACTTTGTTGCAGAGTTGGCGAGAACAGGAAACTCTCGATTTATCCCTCTCTCGACCTGTCCCTGGCTCGATGTATCTCGAACTGTTCTCTCCATTAGTGCAGGGTATCTCGATTTGTCCGTCGACCAAACTTTCTGTTGTTCTACTTACTTCTCGAAAGAAAAAGCCTAAAAAAACGCTGACTGTGGAGAGGCCTCTTCCTTCTGTTATCGTGCTTTGGTCTCCTTTCTGCTAATAAATGATAAACTATGGCTGCCTTTATGAGCGACAGTAAAAAAAAACAGTTACTGAAAGACGTGAAAGAAAAACAGTATTAAGGAAAAATTGTATATTATAGTTAAACTGAACAAGGGACAAACGGCTACTAAAATCAATAAAGATTTTTTGTGGCTGTGTCAACTGTCAGAGCCGTTACACTATTTAAGTTAGTCAGGAAAAAGAGGACGATCTGAAAACTACAAAGGGAATAATTGTTGGTTTCATAGATTCAGAAAAAGATTCTGCCTGAAAAACGTCCAACTTTCTGGAGAAGCCGCCAGTGGTGACGAAAGGCAGCCTCTGACTATTTACTTTTAGAGAAATGATCTCAGAAGGTGGTTACTTGCCCGAACAAGTTTACAACTGCGATGAGGGTGCTTACGTATTATCGGGAGGACCTTTAAAAAAACCGGAATTACCTAACCTAACCTAACCTAACCATTACATTTGTAATTCCGGAGGCCAGAACGTCGCAATTGCTTCCAAAAGTGACTCAAAGACATCAGTACAGGCAACATGCTTCCGCCACATGAATTCGGCCAAATACGACTCCAAATGGTGACGTGCAGTGCCACAGTGCTTCTTGTTTCGCCACTTTGTCGATCCCCATAGGCGTTCCACTGTCTGCTACATTTGCTAATCAAGAAGGAACACAACAGCCTCTTCCTCAGTGCGCGGTAAATCAAAGATCTTCATACTAACCAACAAACCCTGTGAAAAAAAAGAAAAAGTAAAAATCAAAAGTCCTCCCGATAATACGTAAGGACCGCGATGAGACTGGCTTACTCTATAAGTCTATGCCTTCCCGATCCTATGTTACCGAGACTGGCTTATTCTATAAGTCTATGCCTTCCCGATCCTGTGTTACCGAGACTGGCTTATTCTATAAGTCTATGCCTTCCCGATCCTATGTTACCGAGACTGGCTTACTCTATAAGTCTATGCCTTCCCTATCCTATGTTACCGAGACTGGCTTATTCTGTAAGTCTATGCCTTCCCGATCCTATGTCACTGCGACTGAGCAACGCTGTTCAGGTGTGGAGGTCCGTAACGACAGACTTGCGCTGTTGCTAAGGGGAATGAGTCGGGATCTGTAAAGCTGAAACCCTTGTTTATTTACATTGCTAAAATGTTTATGCAATTTCTCATTACAGAATGCAAAGCTTATGGTTAGTTAAGTTTCATAATTTCAGCAAGTATTAATTGCCATGCATCTACAATTTTTTTGTACGTATGTATTACATATATGAACAATTAGTGATTTATTGTTTTTGATCAATTTGTTTTATTTTATCTTCAATAACTTTTAGAATAGGCGCATACTCAGATGGAAATTATTAGAGTTAACCTTACTTTAGTGTTCATTTCACATTTTCGGTGACTTAATACGGTGCTCTCATTTGTACACCCTCTTGATATATACCGGCCTCATGGCAGTGGATATCTCGAGAATTTCCTGTATTGACTTTTTTCAGGCATGCTCTATACGCTTTAAGTTTTTTGCTAGATTATGATGGGTAAGTTAGGGACCAAATAGATATACATTTATAAATATTTTTGGTTAATATCCAGATAATTTCGGTCGCATAACTGCAATCGTTTTTACAGGGACTCATTAACAGGAATTCATTGAATCCCTCTTGTGTGGGGACAGCCCAAGTATTTATTTTGCAACTTCTATAGTTTTCAAAAAAGCTGGAAGTAGCTCGCACCGTCTCGACCTTTTAATGTCAAACTTATTTTGCAACAAGTGCCATCTACCTGCGTTCGAAACACTAGGCGTACCCTTACGAGCGTGAGCAATAATCTAGCTTTGTGCGTAAAGCTAACTGCTGCCTCTTTTAATGGTAAACATTGTACTTTTGAATCTTTTGGGGCTTAAATTATGGGATAAATTAAGCTTACTCCGTGATACTAAGCAACTCCGCGATGCTAAGCAACTCCGGGATAGTATCACAGATGTCAATGCATTTCTTCCACTCGTGCACTCTCCACTTCTGCAAATATGTTGTTGTACATACAGTCATTTCTCTTCACAGTGCCAGTGCCAAAACAATAAAATGCATGACATAAGTATATGTTTTTGCATATTTCTTAAAAAATCTTAGCATCACGTAGGACGCTTACTTTACCTCAAGCACGGCATTTTTTTGTTTCTTTGCAGACGTGTACGTGGGCCTCAGTTAATTAGTCCTATATCTTCCAGGACGGTTGGCAAATCAGCTGTCGAGTCGTAGTCACATTTGAGTGTAGCTCAGAACTCCAGCTTACATCCTTGTTTTGTGGCATATATGAAAACTTGTTGGCTCGAATCGGCTGCACTTTTAATGTCCAGGACGTAAGAGCTTGGTTAACGAAACGAATAAGATTTAAGACAGCTGATCTAACGTATAATTCTGTGTTTTTTTCCAGGGCGGTCTTACGAAAATAGGTCGCACATGAATAATTTTGTGACGGTGTAGAAAACAAATAGTTACAAAACTTGGTGTTGTGCGTTCGTGTGAGATGGTTGTGAGTCATTCGTGAAACTATTCTATAGATATACTATTTAAAAAAGTGATTTTGAAGTCTACCTTAAGATTTTTCAAGACAATTGTGATCAGTGCATCGTTGAAGTGTTGATATCCAGATGAAAATCGATGCGCGAAATCGATAAACTGGTCATGGGAACGTCTTGTTTTGCTAAAATTGTGTTGAGAGAACGAGTGCTCGTAGAAAATTTTAGGTAAATGACCAGCGAAGGAAGACTGCATCCGAACGAAGCTTTAGTTGCGTTAGTATTTATTCTGGCATGGAAAACGTGACACATGCTCTCACGGCCCTAGCTACCAGTTTCACCTCGAACATTTCTGATGAAAATCCCACCCCAATTTTCAATGCTGAATTAGGGGATGACCTGACGACGTCTGCCGCAGGGTCAGGCTTTCCTAAGAGTTCCATCTTGAGAGATGGCTCCGAGGAAGCGGCGGTCCATGATGACCAAGCTATGCCGTACAGTGTTGGTGACTTTACCGGCATCCTCGAGTACAACAACGAAACCAGCTTTGGTTTCTCTGGGAACCTCACCAGCCAACTTTACGATGAGTTCAACTACACTAATTTCGAGAAATTCAAACGCGCGACGAGGCTGTTGGAGTTTGGTCACAGGTCTGCGCCGTACACGAACTCGAACGCGGTGCCGTGGGAGGCTTGTTTCGACAGCTTCTGGAGGAAAACCGGCGACGATAGCCACGATCCCGGCAACTGTCAAATCAAATTTGACGGCGCGTCCTGCTGGCCAGAGACGGGAGCGGGATCCCTGTCAACCATCTCCTGTTTTGCTGAACTCAATGGTGTGCTCTACGACACTAGACGTGAGTACTAAGTAAAATAGAACAGATGATTAGATTACAGAGGGGTTCAAGAAATTGTAGTCACTGTTTGTAACTCAATAATTCCGAGACAAAAAGACTGGGACGTGAAGCCTAAGCAATTCAGCTAGTGTGGGTAGATAGCCAAAAAATCTGATCTCATGTTTTGAAATTATTGAATTACGGGGAGTTCATTTTTTGGGGTCCCTCTGTAGAACAGGGTGACACCGGCGAACTGGCCAACATGGAACATTTTCTTACCGTGCCCACGCCATGCGAGTCGTGTTGTGTGACGTGGCACTCGCTTCATGCCCTGAAGGGACTCTTAACCTCTTGACCAATTACCCCGAGAGGGCTGTAACCCCTTAACCAATTACCCCGAGAGGGCTGTAACCCCTTGACCAATTACCCCGAGAGGGCTGTAACCTCTTGACCAATTACCCCGAGAGGGCTGTAACCTCTTGATCAATTACCCCAAGAGGGCTGTAACCTCTTGACCAATTACCCCGAGAGGCTCGGGAGGCATTCACACGGTCCGTGTAACCGACAGTGACCGTGTGAATGTTGCTAACACGGCCACGAGATATCTCGGGATAGTTCGTCAATTGGTTATAATGCACTTGAAAATTAAAATTTTACATCACCGTAAAATTGATTTTAATTTTCTGTAATTCCCCTTTCGATATCTCACCGTAGTATTTTTGTAACCCCGTTTACGCAATTATTTGTTCATATTTAAATTTCGACTTCAATACAGGTTCGATTGCTGTTCTTAGATATCTGAACTCTGGGTCTGAAACTGAAAAACAATGCATCCAACAATTTTCTTGTTCATTCCACTGGCGGTTTTGCTTAAGATTTATTTTTCAAATTTTCAATTGTCGATGGCCGGCATTGCTGAGTAATGCATTCTACCGACATTTAACCTTGCGGCGATCAAATAATTTTGCGATAAAGCTGGATTTAGCTTCGCACAACACACCTACATACTGCAACCCTATTTATAGAAGCAATAAGGCTGCTTTTGGCATTGCACGATAATGTGTTGTAATTGTGTAACTGTGTAGGAGCGTGTAACACAGTGGTACGTGTAACAGCCTGGGGCAGTGTGTAACAGGGGGTAACAGGGGGTAACAGGGGGTAACAGGGGGTAACAGGGGGTAACAGGGTTTAATCGTTGGTAACAAAATGCACCGTGGTGTAACAGTGTAACATAACATAACACGATACAATAGTGGTTAAAATAGTTATGCGAGAGTCCTTGGTAATAGTCAATCTTATATGTACTATCCGCTGATGTAGCAGCACTAGTAGTGGATGAAGTACATCACAGCACACGCCGCATGTACATAGTACAAACTCCTCGTACAGAGGTTAACTGTAAAAGTTGATGGGAGGAATATACAGGTACGTACTTCTAATTCAGGCACATGTTAATTTATTTCTCTTCTGTTTCATTAACAAAAATAACAGCTCATATTGCGCACTGGCGGGCAGAGTGCTTTGAAATTACTGTAAACGCCATTTTTTCTGATGTTTCACTTCTGACCAATTGGCACGAATCGGCGGCAAGAAAGTCTCAATCGGACACTGACTTTCGGCAAGAAAGTCTCAATCGGGCACTGACTTTCGGCATGAAAGTCTCAATCGGGCACTGACTTTCGGCAAGAAAGTCTCAATCAGATACTGACTTTCGGCATGAAAGTCTCAATCGGACACTGACTTTCGGCAAGAAAGTCTCAATCGGACACTGACCTCTAGACGCACTGCAGGGGGACGAGCGAGTTCGGCCAGACGAAGAGAAGCAAGAAGCGTGCCGTGAACTGACAGCTCCATTGGGCGGAAATCAGACGGCATTTAAATTTGTTTTCAAAAGCCCCCGTCACGTCCAGATAAGGCACAATGCTCTAGCGCACATAGCTGGCCGCTTGTTAGGAAGGCCTAATTGGCCTAATTGGTTACAACCTCGCCCTCACGCGCCAGTAGGTTTTCATTGGGTGCTGGGTTATGGCCCTCTACCTCTGCTCAATAGCGCATGTTGACACCAAATTCCCGTATTGAACTAATGACGAAAATTGGTGGCTGAGTCGCGCGATAATGTGAAACTGCTCGTGATAGCCGAACCTTTTTTTGTTAGTGATGGGGGTATGGAAGAGGGAGAATTCCATCGAGGCTGGTCTGCTCTAGGTGCCGGAAGTACAAGGGTCCACTCACGTACGGTGAACGTTAATTGCAAACTAGTCGAGTCTCGGGTGATTTCGAGACGTTCGCGAAGAATTAGTGATGCAGTGGCACAACTTGGTGAATTGCTGTCTATGATCTCAGAAAATTACCGTCAATTAAAGCTTCTGTGAATTGAGGGTCCGTGAATCCTGGGACACTTTTGTACTGGACACCGCTCTAAGGGGGCGTAGGATAAGTAGTAGGGTTAGGCGTAGGATAAGCAGCAGGGTTAGGAGTAGGATAGGCAGTACGGTTAGGCGCAGGATAGGCAGTAGGGTTAGGAGTAGGATAGGCAGTAGGGTTAGGTTTAGATGGGTTTGTCTGTCATAAGCTATTGGGACTGTTAGGTTACCTCGGCAAAAGATAGGTTGTTGGGACTTCTATCTTTTGTGCCCAATTTGCATCGTTCCATTTTCACACCTTCTTCGCTATCTTGTCTTTGCCTCGTTCTTAACTTGCTGTTACCCTGCGCAGGGGATTCTGTGTTAGAACACACCTCGTGCATATAGATTCTCCGTTCTCGATAATCCATTCGATGTAATAGTCCCATCTCTTCACACTCTTCGGATCTCATTCGCTTTGGCTCGGGAGCTCAAAACCTACTACAATAAAATAACAATAACTGAAATTGTCCCAAAATATTCGAATGAAATCCTTGTGACGTTGTCAGCTCTAAAAGCTGCGCTCACAACTCACTTGAATTAATAGAAAATAAAACTCTTTGATGCATTTGCCAATGCTAACGCGTAACGCATGTTAGTTTTATGGAAGGTTTCGTGAATTCCCTTCAAATGTGGAAATTTTACCTAGTAAAATTCATTTTGTTTCTTTCTTCCTTATGGAATAAATATTATTATTCCTCATTAAATATCGTTACTACTAATTAAATATTTTTAGTTTTAATTCTAATTGATGGTCATTATTGTTATTTTATTAATTATTACTATTATTATTTATCCCCTTTTTATTGTAATTGGTTATTAAAGCCACCAGTATTGCCCCGGCGCGGTAAAAGAGTTCGAGGTTTAAATTTTTGTTCCGCGAAAGTTTTGGATTAAGCTCGGCATTTAGAAAAAAACGGGCCTAAAATATCAAACGTCGTAAAATTGAACGCGTTTAAATGTTTTCCGACGACTGCCCGCGGCTTCTGACGATTTCTGAAGATTTTTTCCTCTCGAACGACTGCGGGAAACCGAGCTGTGACTGGCGAGCTACAGACTTTTAGAAAAATGTTTTTCTGGATTTTTCTGGGATACTGAAAGCAAAACTTATCTCTAACCTGTACCGAAAAACTTCAAATATCTTTTGTTTAACCTCAGACGCGGAAATCTTTCGCGAGCTTTAGAGTAACAACGGAAGTGCGGTAACATCGCTTACCTTGACGCATTGTCTTCTAATTGGACAGTTTTTACACACACGTCTCGTACTTTATTTTGTGAAAATCATCTTGGTTTCAAATTATTTACTTTTTCTAACTCCAATTTCAAATTACTTCTAACTTTTTTCCTTCATGCGAAGTCCGTTTTCACAGTTTCCGGTAACCTGGTCCCCTCCCCCCAGGGGACACAGGATAGCCTCTAAGGTTAGGTTTGCCCATCGTGTGCTGTGGGGACTGGGGACCCCAGGGGGATCTCGGTTAGGTTACCTCGGTGATGAACAGGACTTCGGGACTTCTATCTTACGAGCCGACATTGTTTCTTTCCGATTTCACACCTTCTTCGCGATATCTCTTCTTCGTTTTTTTCCCCTCTTCATATTTTCTGTTCCTATGCTCAAGGGAACCTGTGTGGGAACATACCTTGTACAAAGATTTCTCGTTTTCTAAAGTATATTCTAGATGGTCCCATTCCTTCGCTTTTTTTGGATCACATTCCAAGCGGCTAGGCAGCTTCAAACAAGCGAATAGTCTAGTAATCAATTGAATGGCTCCTTTTAACCCCTACTCTCTTTTTAACCACTACTGTCTTTTTAACCCCTACTCTCTTTTTAACCCCAATTCTCATTTTAACCTCAATTCTCATTTTAACCCCTACTCTCTTTTTAACCTCTACTCTCTTTTTAACCCCTACTCTTGTTTTAACCCCTACTCTTGTTTTAACCCCTACTCTCTTTTTAACCCCTACTCTCTTTTTAACCCCTACTCTACTTTTAACCCCTACTCATTGATCATCAATAAAATTACATTAAGTATTTGTTACCGAACTTCACTTCAAAACCTGACGATATTTTCTTGAGGCTTTTATCCTCTTCAAGCAACTCGGTCGAGTTCTCTGTACGACGGCTGATAGAGGGTTGAGATAGAGGGTTGAGATAGAGGGTTGAGATAGAGGGTTGAGATAGAGGATTGAGAGAAAGTCTACTTTCTGTCAAGTCATCTTTTTGCTAAAGGGTTGAGACATGGTTAACAGTGGGCTTACCTCATGTCAAGCCATTTCTGTCTAGCGGTTGAGACAGGACTAATGCCAGGGAGACAGTAAGTGTTCCCTCTGTCGCTAGACTTCCTTGGCTCACAGAACTCACTACGGATCACAAAGATCTTGAGTTAGAGGCAAGTGGGTGTGTTCTAGGAGAGCTCATTTGCACCAATGATACGTGTAATCACCGCCATTTAACTAATCTCTAAAACAGACGTTGTCATTCAGAACTAATCATGATCATATATACGGTATGCTGACACCTTTTAACTTGAAAGGATTCGCTCATTTTCTGAAGTAAACTGTGAAAATAGTCTTCCGAATTCGATGTACCAGTGCCCTTACTCACCCTAGTTCTGAAAAAGTACTGAGAATTTAAGACGAAACTGCATCATTTTAAAGTCCATTAGTCTTAGTCCATTAGTCTCAGCAGTGATCCGTTTGGAGTTAATTAAGGATCAGCGAACCCGCCTGGTACAGGAAGAAGAAACAATTGCATGATAGTTCATGAATAGAAGTCGTAATTAGTCCACAATTCATGACAGTTCATTCCAGCTATAGGGCGGGCTATGATCTGTAACTCGATGAATTGGATTTACATCACATTTGCTTCATCGGGCACGCATGCGCGTAATGAGGAATGGTCTTATTTCTGGAAAGGCAATTCCCTCGAATAACACATATAATCAATGCCGTTTGATTAATTTCGCAAACAGACGCTGCCACTTCAGCTAATTAGGGCCGTAAAGG
>VOMN01116886.1:0-12138 GCA_014899125.1 Orchestia grillus
TCAAGAAAAAGCTGGATAACTTCCTACAAACTATCCCTGATAGGTCTCCCTTGCCTCACTATCGTCAAACGGCAGGGAAAAACGGTCTCAATCAACAGCTCGCGGATGTGCGAAGGCACACCATGCATACAAAGCGCGGCACCCCAGTGTGGCCCGAGCTTGAAGGCCGAAAAATTGTCAAGGTATTCAAGGTATTCAAGGTACAACTTATTGCATAACATTGTTCCGTGAGAAGAAAAGAGCACGAGCAATACAATGACCTGAACATTTTCCCCACACATTTGAGAAGCAGCACTTATTTCTCTTGGAAGGACATGCTTAATTCATAGGAATCTAACAACCAAAGATCCATTGTCATTGAGTAGAACACGTTCCGGATCATTATTTCCCCCTCGTATTTTTATTAATAAATTCAAGTTAATAGCATGATCGAACCCCTATGTGAGTAAGAACTACACAGATAAAATGGGTATGATTACCATGTTTTGAATTTGGAGAATTACAGCAAAGACGAAAATACTTCTCACAAATAACATATTTCAGAGTAACCTAACAGCTTTTATTCCACTTAGTTAACGCTTAGTGAGTGAGATAACGAATGTCAAGTTCATGAAGCACTCATGGCTCGTGGGAACCCAGGCTGACGTTTTCGCCAGAGTATCCATGATCATGTGCAACTTTAACAGCCTATGCTCTTGCCACGTTCACTTCGGTTCGATGAGGTGCCGAGAAAGTTAGACCGAGATGGGTCCTGCACAATTTCGAAGTCTTACATCAGTGAACTGGGACCGCGCGAGCTGGCGGCAGCTTCTCAAGAGCGTCTTCAAACGGTTACGCTTGAATTTCGTGACGAAAGTCCTCGTCTAAGCGCGAGAACGGGTAGTTAAGAGAATACTTCAAATTAATTCTGTCGCGATACATTCAGCTTGATCGACAGCTCGAGATAGTGCGCATATATCGAAGAAGTAGAAACATAGCACGTTTTTACTTACTACAATTCCTTTAATTATTCTACCAATCAACTCATATCACTTGAAACAATAGTTTCAAAAATTCCTGACACGGTATGGTCACGCTTATATCTTTGCAGTAATTGTTAGGACATGCCTGACATGATTTTACTTCATATTAGTTCATGCACTGGTTATGGAAAGAGATTTTTAGGCCTACATACTCGTTCCATGTATTCCGTGTATTCGGCAATTTTGGGTCGAATGCACGATCCAAATGATTTAGGATGCTGCACGATTTGGGTTTGGTAGAATTTTGGGTATTTTGGGTATTATGGGTAATTTGCAGCCCTGCTTGGGGTAGTCTGCAGCCCGGCTTGGAGTAGTCTGCAGCCCGGCTTGGGGTAGTCTGCAGTCCGGCTTGAGGTAGTCTGCAGCTCGACTTGGGGTAGTCTGCAGCTCGGCTTGGGGTATTCTGCAGCTAGACTTAGGATAAAATACAGGGTGTTCCATGAAACTGGCAACTTAAATTGAAAATAATATAATTTAAAAACTATTTAAAGTATTATTATTCTGTTTCGACTTTATTCTTCGATGAATGCCTTTGAACATATTGTATACGTTTGATCAAATACCTTCAAAAATATTTACGTGTAATTGCGCTACTGAAGGCTGTCAGAAATATGTTTCCATGTTTGAATAAACAGTAAAATTTACGCACCACAATATAACTTTCGTTAAAGTTTAAAAAAAATTAGCAATATTATCCGTTCACTGAACCTTGGCATGTATCTGGGATACCTAGTCCCCCTTAAGACACTGAAGAATTGGCTGAAAGAACCAGTAACGAATTCAATGTACTAAAAATTGATCGACAATTAAGCAAACGAGTTGTTTCATCTGTGCGATCAAGAGCTCAAAAGTGCGTGGACTGAAATGGTCATCATGTGGAAGGAATTCAATCTGAAAATATATTCAAAATATTTTTTAGTGAGATGATTTACTACAAAGTAGTTGTACAGACTTATTTTCTAAAACTTAAAATTGGCTACATTGTGGCACGTACGTGTTATTGTTCGACTTTCCTGCGTAAACATGTTTCTGACAGCTTACGGTAGAGTACTTACAGGTAAATATTTTTGAAAATATTTCATCAAAACGCACATTTGCTGAAAATCGTATAACGAAGAATACGGTCGAAACAGAATAAATATTCAGCAAATAGGTTTTAAATTATATTATTTTCATTTCCGGTTCGGTTTTTCATGGGACAGCCAGTACAACATAGCTTAGAGCAGCACGCGGCCCAGCTTAAAGGTAATTAGGGGCTTGAGCTCCGTTGAGCTTTACTAGCGTAGTGCACACTCTAGTCAGTTTTGCAAATACATGAACCGATCAATGGATACTTTAATATTGCAGAGTGTCTATTTGTGTTTTCATGCTATCAAAATAGAATATATTTACTGAAAATTAAGCAAATTTGCTACGACTTTTTTTAACATTCAAAACACATGTAATGAGACCAAGAAAGAAACGGCCACGCGCCCTTCGGCAAGAAATTTCTTGCGAGAATTTTTTGCATCCTGAAAATGAGTCTCAGGGCGCTACCGCTATTAGGGAAGTACGCAATGTTCTCTGTGCTATTATTTTTATAGTGAAACACGAAATTAAGTTATTTTTCAGTCGATCTAATAAGTGTACAAGCATAATCTAATGTAACACAAGCACTACCAGGCCACGAAGTTGGTCACACCTTAATAAGATTTAGATATAATTTAAACATTTTTCTAAGTTTACTCATTACAAATTTGGTGAAAAAGAATTGCGTTGAGCGTCCCTGGCTGTCAGCACTGCACCCACTCTCTCCGTGACCACGAGCATGAATCATCCAGCTGGAAAAAATCCTACAAAATAAACTTCTGGTTTTGACGCTGGGGAAGTTATAGATTTGGACCCGGCTCAGAAATCGGCCAGAGAAGTGTCTCAAATGGACTGTACACAAAACATTTGTATGGAAAAGAGATTGTGAAGTGCAATTATTCAGTGGCCTAGATGAAGAACTACAATTATGAATGCTTGCAACAGGCTTTGTTCTCTGGAGCAATGGGCGGAAGCAAACCTGTGTTCAGTAGCTGACTAGCATAAAGTCCTAAGAAAATTTCTACTCTCACCGTGTGCCGAGAACTGAAGAAAATAGGTTAAAAATTTATGCCGCTACCAGGAAACCATTGGTCAGTGTGGTTAATCGAACAAAGCGGCTCCAATTTGTAAAAAGCCTCAAATAATGGACTGTAGAGTAATAGAAACACGTCCTCTAGTCAGATGAACCGAGGTTCACCTTGTTCCAGAAATACAACAGATTTAGACTTAGACGGGAAGCACATGAAGCTTCAGATCTTTCATGAATGGCATCAACATTACAGACTTCCGGATAACGTGTAATGACCTGTGAGTGCTTCTCAAGGTCGGGATTAGCTTTGGCAACCTTGCGCATCAACAAAATGAAATCTCAGCATAATTTAAATACCCTAGGTGACCAAGTACAACGGTCTATGGAATATTCTTTTCCTGATGGTTCCAGTATTTTTCAAGACGACAACGCTCTCATCCACCGGTTTCATGTAGTGCAAGATTGGCTCGAGGATCATGAGGGATCATCTCCTCCTATGGAGTGGCCTCCACAGTCTCACCTCCTCCTTCTTCGTTGGAAGACCTTTCTTAACGTTTGCTCATACTTTGGACGAATATTCGCTTAGATTGATTGTGAAATCTTGTAGAATATGTGCCTAATAGAGTGAAAGCTTCAATTAATGTAAAATGTGGTGCGATAAACTTTTAAGTTTGATTGTTTTACTTTTATCCAAATATCTCCCGAGTGCGACAAATGTTTGGCCGGGTGGTGAACAACGTTTTTTTCCATTTTGTTGATTTCTCAGCTTGAGATAATAGACAAGTACTCAATCACGACATATCATGTGAATACTTTTTACAAAAAATTATTCAAGGAGCCCAGGCATGCATTTCAAGGAGTTAGATTCCAAGTAACTGATACATTTTCCTAAACCAAATAGCAAAAAGATTGAAAAACTAATACGACCCACAACAATTCATGCAAATCAAAAAGCGTATTTCTAAATGGCTGATACATTCCCTCAAAAAAATTATAAGTAAAAACAATAAAGGACACTCGGGCACTTACCAATCGTAAGACGTGCGAGGCAGCAAGTTAGTGTTGCGGCTGCCCTGTTAGGAATAGAATTCTAACTGCCGAGGCAGCAACTTAACTGCGGCGAATTGGCAGGCCGGCCCCATCACCACCGCGTACGTCTGCGAGAAGTGGAAGGCCAGCGGTGGCCAAATCTCGCGCTCAGCTCCATGCCAATTGCGTCGCTGAATGTTCTCCTTAAATTTAAATAAGTATTTCTAGATGTATCAGCCGATATTTTTGCTTCCTCTCTGTCGTGAATGTTGTCAATGTGGTGCTCATCAGTATCTCTGCTCAAATTTGTTTCATTTGCAGTTTATTCCCTTTTTAAACTGCTCCAATGAGAAGGGTTTTTAATTGCTAAAGAGCCAATTTTAATTCTTTGAGTGTTAGTTCATCCGAAAATAAATATATTCCTAATAAAATAACTTTCATTAAAGCTAACACTTGAGTGAAAAAAGTAAACTAGGAATTATTACAAGACTAAGCAAATGAGTTCTTTCGATGGCACGTTTATTTAGGATCAGGACTGAACTCAGCAGTGAGTGACTTATAGTGCCAGGAAACTACGCTTTTCGTCCGTACCTAATATGGACGTCCGAGATATTTCATGCTAAAAGCCGTCCTACATGTGCGAGAATGATGCGCACGTAGTTAATTTCACGAGAATAAGCAACGAACCTTTTCAAAAATTTCAATAGATAATGATAATTTCTTCGTACGGTATTAGGTAGGATTTCATTCCCATTACGGGAGCATGACCTGCGCTGCCAGAAATTTCAACCTTCACGTCAGAGGAGGAAAACTTGTTTCCACTTAGAATGAAGATCAGTATCTTCATTGATTAAAATATAGTAATTGAGTTTACTACTGCTCATTGACTTCGACAGCAATGAAAATAGCACTAAACCCGTCATGAGTGATTCAAGATTCTGCTCGTATAAGGAGTATGTCTTTCTTTACAAAAAAATTACGCCGAGTCTCCAAGACGCCACGCCATCTTTTCAGTACATCACTAACTCATCGACATCTAAACCCTGCTTGATTTTCTGATTAAAACTCTGGAAATACACGAATACCAGAGTTCATTTTCATAACTGCGGAATATAGTGCGGTCAGCAATAACTCCCGTATGTTATCAGGTGCGCTCCGTAAGGGTTTTTGAATACGACCTCTTTCAACAACACTATCATCAATAACAATAGAGTTCCCTAATTTATCGGCAGGAATTGCACAGACAGTGCATGCATCTTCTCGAGGCAAAAGGAAACGACCAGCTACCTCCGTCTTGTACATCGCCGAAAATGAGACGACAAATTTAGAGTTTGAAACTTCATTAGCTCTGGAACACACATAAACATAAACATGGACATTATCAGAGGGACTCTCCTCATATCTTAGCTCGTCCTTCATAAGGTCGCTTGCTGTACTTCGCGTAGCGCTGATGACGTGGTTCATAACATCTCGTGTCGTACGCCAGGCTCGGAATGAGACAGCTGGCAACTACGACTGCTTTAAGGTCAACGTGTTATGCATTCTTTGAGGTGAGGCGACCTCAACAGTGACAGTGTTAACATTAGTGTTACGGCATTACTGATGAAAACCATTAGATTATTCAAGTTTAATTAACCCTAGAGAATACGAGCATTAAAACCAATACAAATAAAACAAAACGAGGCTTTGGAATTGTTTTTTTCTGTAGCTCCAGACTAAATTGCTAGTAATATTGGAAAAAAATTTGACGCAGAATTTGCAATTCCATCCGTTACATATGTTTTCGTTCAATTGAAATATCATACTAGCCTTAGAACGTGCAGAACAAATAAAAAGAAGAAAAGTTCTTTGTTTTAGTTAGTCCTAATTGCTGGTAACCGGTAGTTGATGACTTCACGGGTGTACAAAAATAAGCTAGCAGCCCTGGGTTATTATTATACAGCGGGATTTATTTTTATGGCATCATGAAAGTGTGTCCTCATTCAGAGTGTTGAATTGATATCATTTTACCCACCCAATACTTGCATTTCCTTCCTGCAATTTCCCATTGCAGTGCTCCCTCATCTATTTTTCCCTGTGCTATCTCACTGGCTCCAGAGATCCGGCCAAAAAATTCCGCACTCAGTTAATCCCTAACCATTATCCGTTATAGAACAGCGAAGTTGCTCTAACAGAACAGTCCCTCAGCTCAACTTCGTATGTCGTGTAAAAAATAGCTTAGAATCATTTAAAAGCGTTCAGTGTCTGGCTTTCTTTTCACGCATGCTGTTTACACTACTCAAGACGCGAGGTTTCACAGCTTTTTCCCAAGCTGAATTCGCCTACCGACCGACACTCTTTTTATAGCTGGCTAAATTTTCGCTTCGACCGTCGTCCTGGGAGGAAAATGTCCAGGAACTACGCAAGCTTGGCAGCCGGACTGCAGCGTCAGCAAGCGGCCACGGCCTGGCCCAAATAGTTGGAGTTAGTGAGGTTTTTGCTCCGCGGGGCTTCCGTTGGGGCACTCAATGGTACTCAGGAGGAACCAATACTTTGTCGCTTTTTATGTTTTTCTTGTGTATACCGTAGTTCTCTTGAAATTTAGACGCTCAGAAATGACCCTCTGGGTATCTTAGTTAATTGACACTTTCGGAACGAATCCACCGATCGCTAACAGCAGATGGCTAAATGTTTCCCTTGAAACTTTTCAGAGATTTGTAGGAAGCTCGTCCATCAACATCACACGAGAAATTTGATGGGTCCTGCTAACTGAATACCCTTCATCGAACAAAATACAGGAGCTTGATCGGGCTTCAATGACGATTTTTCCATTTAGAAGTGATCGCAAAAGAAATTTGAGTTCAATCCTTATGATATATTTCTTGAGTAATTGTTTTTACCCGATTATTGCAGAGGGAGGAGCTTCTGGCTTTTGCATAACGTACATTCGTTTGGTTATCTAAAACACTATTTGCAAATAAGGCTTATCGTAGTCACGCTCAGGTATTTGGCTCGCTAACTTGAGCCATATTGTAAATAAAATTTGGAATTCATTATGTTACTTGTTTATTAGTGCAACAATAAAAATAATAGATGGACAAAAAAATCAGTGGAAAATTATTATGAAACTAATTTCAAATGAGCATAACGAAGCCTTTGTACTTATTAAACAGTTTAACAGTTTAAAAGAAAATGGAAGCAATTACAGTAATCAACCTAAGTGACATCTAATTACCCAACTTCACAGAGAATGAACAACCAAGGACTAATATGCGTTAATTTTCAGAATGAATATAATTATCCCAAGAAGGTCTCTGTCAAATAGCAGAAAGCTTTTGAAGTGTTCGTGCGATCAACTTTTAAAATCAGAGTTTAAACGCTTGGTCGTTCAGTAGAAATGACAAGAAAATTTTGATTAAAAAAACGACTTCTAGGCGAAATTAATCAATCAATTTTTTTTCAGTTTTTATACAATATGACAATTTATAAAAATCTCAATCACATCAAAAACCAATCGACATACTTTTACAACGACAGCTAAAGAAATTTTGAGCCTGATTTCTAAAAAGTATTATCTTCATTGCATAAATTCTTTTTTTTCCGCTGATAACAGTAGCAGTTTATTATTATAATGTTCTAAAATGTAATATTTTATGCTCGTTGCTGTATACACAATATCTATAATGTATACGCAATGACCACTTCCACATCATAAAATACCTTCCCAATCTATGATTTTCCTAATTTATTCAGATTCTTAACCTGTTAATGGGTATTGACATCATATGATGTCCGCGNATGCAACACCGGCCACCTGGACGGTGACCGTTAACAGGTTTAAGATATACAGTAATATAATACCTCAATTGTATGCAAAATTAAGCGATTTCTAAGGAATCTAATTTTCAGGATAAAAAGAAGTACCATCGTATTACAAACATTAAAATAGTTAAAAGACCAACGTTTCAGATTTTGAAAAATCTATCTTCTGTTTCTTTAAAACCTGCTAAAAGGAATTATGAAAACTCTTAACCACGTTTTAGTGACACAGAAGATGAATTTTTTAAGAAGCGAAACGTTTGTCTTTTAACCATCTCGATGAGTTTTTGACATTTAAGAAAATTTAGCAATAAATGGGGCCTTTATAAGCTCCAATGACGAGATATTAATCGTCTATTTTTTTCAAGCTCCAGTTATTTATTACGTTATTCAATTGGTTTTCAAAGTTGTGCTAAATTTTAGGTTATATGCAAGTACTTAAATGCAGGTTAACTTAGGTTAAATGCAAGTCTTTATTTAAAGTTGACAGGGTATAGACTTGTTTCCAATTGCAACACAACGATGGAACGAATGCAAGACGTCTCAGAATGGCAAAAAGAAACTATTGCCTTTTGTCGGGTTAGGGGAGGCTTAGTTAATGAAGTAGCGGAATTTGCTGAAGTTTCATGCAATGCTATGTGGGTTTACCAACAATGGAAACAATTTGGTATATACGGCAATTCAAGGCAAAACTGTGGTCGGAGGAAAATTTTTACCGATCGGCGCTGCAACCGCGTGTCCCGAATTGTTGACCCGAATTATTTTGCATCAAGGATGGAACTATTGCGAAACGTCAATTATGGCCCTTCTAATATTGTTTTTGAACGGACTCTTTGTAGGGAACTCCACGCAATAAAAATATAGAGCAGGCCTGGGGTCACGTGAACGGCCGACGTTAATTAATGCCTCGGGATCTCTCGTTTAAACTGGGCCAAAGCATCAAGCACTGGGCTTCTGAGAAGTAAAGAAGAGTCATGTAGTCAGATGAATCACAATTCCGTCTCTATTGTAGAGACGTCGCCGTCGTGCTCATCGAAGACTTCCTGAAGCCTTCAAGGAAGCGCGTGTGCAAGGAGCGATGCAAGACGGAGGAAGGTCTGTCATGTTTTGAGGCTGTTTCAACCACATACAAGCGTGTTCATTAGTTCAGGTACCCGTCTAACTGAACCAGTATGGTTACATTGTGATGCTAAATAGCCAAACTTTTCATCAGCCCAATATCTAAATGAAGAAAGGTATGTTGCTATGCCTATCTTTCAGGACGACATCAGCAGGTGCACTGGGCTAGCACTGTCATCAATTGGCATAGCAGTCATTCAAGATATGTTTAGCATTTGGAGGGCCAGCTAAGTCCCGAGATATGAATCCAATAGAAAATTTGTGGGACCACCTAGAATGACGCAAAACAAGCTCAGCTGATGCAAGAGTGGCTTAAAATCGACCAGACCTACATTAGGAAACTTGAAGACTCAATGTCAAGCAGAATTACCACCATTATTCGTGTTCGTGGAGGTCCTACACTACATAAGCAGCAGGTGACTAATTTTCCGTCCGGGGAGCTTATTTCATTTCAGTATTGAAAGGGAAATATTTGTTTGATTTTACTCCTTCATGTTTCCAAACTTTTATGCAAGTCAACACTTTCTTCAAAAGATAGATCTCCTCTGCTGCACTGTCGTACGCAACGATCCTGATTACCTACAAAGACGTCATGTGCTTCGATACAGATAACATTTAGTTACAGTAAGAAGTCATATTTTACCGTTTCCTTCTGGATATGAGGAAGATAACCACCACATGACCCAAACATATTGTAAAGATGCCCAATTATATCCGTCCGCTCGCTGTGAGCGATTAGTTTGGCATTTCCTACAAGCCCAAAAAGTTCAATTTCCTGCTTAGTGGGAACGTAAGCACCAAGCTACAAAGTGACATTTACCAACTTTTTTACTCATTCATTTTCGTTATCAAAATTCTCTTCCTGATCAGAAAACTGCGATTCAGTTCATCTTGATACATCCTACCTAGGTTTCTACAGTATGTATTCCTCGGAACGTAGAGTTACTCGCTGGAGCATTCTGAAAATAAATCAGAAAGCCTTCAGATAGACCAGGAAAATTTTAAAGAAAGTGTCTCGTAATGTAGACGGCGAGACTCGCAACGGCCTCGGAAATTATGACTGCGGTCCCTTGATCATGGCGTGCGACAGGCGCCATGAAAATCTATTGTTACGGACACGGGCCAGAAGTGAAATTAAGGAGGCGGTTCATCATGCCTCTATGGATTGTGTCGCCTTCTTCAAGGGCAGAAACCTTCGAATTCTCAAGCAATTCTCATACTCAGAGTGCAGGTTATTCAAATAATCTGTGTTGCAACACTAATGGTAATCATTAAGTTGCAAAAAACTGTAATCGTCATCGAATGCGAACGAAAGTTCTCGAATTAAAAATACTAAAACATACCACGTTAAAAAGCCGATACTTTTAAATAACTTTTCAAAAATTATTTTCATGAATTCTTGCAAAAATCTGTTAAGAAAAGCTGATATTTTAAACTGCAGGTCGCGGTGTTTCAGTTCCATCGATCATTTTGTATACTTCATGGAAAGTCAAGTCCGAAAATTTCATAACTGAACGATTGTGAGATCCGAACTTTTTGGCTGAGTCAGCGGCCGCCCCCGAGAATCTCACGAGGATTAAATTTCTGGCGCTGCTTTTGACTCGGAGCTTTTCGTGGGAATCGACGAGGTCGAGCAGCGCTTCGAATCTCTTTTCAATGATTCCCATCTCTTACAAACTATTGGCAATTCGGTTGAATAATTGCGTAATTTTCAGTCTACTGCCAATATGTTGAGTGGAAATCAATAAAAAGGAAAAAAAGGGCTTTTTTATTTCGCCTGAAACTATTTTTGTGTTCCTCTCAGGTTCAAGCTTCTACTAGTCGGTTGTTGTTTTACTGAGATGTTACGAGGGCTTGACTTACGATGAACAGTGGGAGTACTGGTCATAGTTATGTATAATTAATTCAGAAAATCACTCATTCCTGCAAGGACTGTTTGATTCACACCGGTTTTAAGGAGAAACACCAATTGGGTTTGACTGCATATAAAATGAAAATAATATACTCGAACACATTTACACAAATCAGTGCCCACTTGATCAGACATCCAGCTGATGTGCATTGACCATTTAAGGCAGTCAACTTGCTTATATTTGCATGGTGTATGTTAATTTTATTCCTTCAATCACTACGGGGACAATGAATTTTCCAGAGATAAACAAAGTGTATTTCTTAAGACCCCTGTTACCCTTCAATGAACCAAGAGTGCGAAATATACTTGAAGTAGACGGAATTAAAAATTATATATATTATATTCTGCCACTGTTTTTTGTTTTTTCTTTAAGTGGGGTAATTCATACATGCAATGCAGTGAAGAAAAATTGCGCAACGATGAAAATAACACTCACCTCACTCAGAGATTTTACAAATTCGTCATGAGACGCATCAATAATTCTCGGTTCAATTCTACATAGCAGACGGTAAAAGGTGTTCACCTTCAAGGTGATTACTATTTACCGTCTCGTATCAAGAATCTTGGCACTTATAGAGCAGCTAAAATAAAGGAAATTATGTCACACAATCGCCCTGGGCTGCTGGGTTGCCAGTAGTACAGAGAGACAGTGCCTCACAAGCCTGAGCTCTCCATTACAGTTGCCAGCGTCAGCGCCGCCTGTGTGCTGTCTCTGTGTGCTGTCTTGACACGCCCGAGTACTGGAGACTTGAGCCTAGCGTCTCAAGGGCCCTGCGAAGTGCATGAGACAGTCAATGATGCGAGCAGAGCTTTGGATCTCTCCCAGTGCGAGGCGTCCCGCTATGCATGAATTTTTCATGCCATGTTGAAAAGTTTGAAGCCACGGAACAAGAATGTATTGGGAGACCGCAAAAATTTGGTCTTATTATCTCAATGATACGTGTCATATAAGCGCTCTATGGGAAAAAACTGCAATACGCCTCGAATTTTTAGTTAAGCATGCACTTCGGTTTAAATCCTGTTGGCAGCGGAATGATACACGCACCAAAATTTTCGTTAATAATTCTGCAAAGGTAGAAAAATTTGACGCTGGAGATTAACATGCGACTGTTTCACAGGCTATCACGTATAGATTTGTTTCTGGGGAACCTCAGTCGAAT
>VOMN01116891.1:0-13147 GCA_014899125.1 Orchestia grillus
TGCTTCACTAATTAATTCAGCGAAATATCCATCAAACAATAGGGCACACAACATTATTTTGTACTCATGTACCTGATATTTTAGTGTGGAAAATATGTATTCAAACCAGTAGACTTTGTCTGTTGCATCCGACATCCGTCATGCGATACCATTAGATGAGAAGTTGAACTGTAATTTCAGCGGTATTTTCAAGAGCAAGTCTCTCGCAGCTGTCATCTCTACCGAAGATGCTGCAGCGGTGTGCAGCTGAGGTGTGGAGGCGTGAGAAGCTGTCACTGCTGACGTTGCTGTGGGTCTTCGGGCGGCACTGATGAACCGCAGCTGTGTGTTCCCAGGGGCGTGAGGAGCCATAGGAGGGGCAGGAAGGAAGAGGTGGGGAGTGCCTCGTGCGCTAAAAAGTGTAGATATGTGTGAGCCGGAGTAGATATGGGGAAAAGTGACCCTGGGTAAGGTGTTAGAACACGGATGTGGGGCAATTTTGAATTTTGAGAATTTTTGGAGAGGGTTGATAAATGGGGCAACGGAGACGCACTTAGTCAAGATGAGTCAAGAAAAGTGTGAACGCGTGCGAGTGGAGGTAAGAGAGGGGGGACACGAAATGAAAAAACTGAAAGGATTTTTCAGTCATGTGAAAAAAAGATGCTTGAAAATATCACAGTAGGAGAAGTGAGACACGAGGAGATAGTGGGAAGATTGAATAATTAGAAGACATGACATACGATTATTTAATAATGAGATTCCTGAAAAAAATCTTTGGCTCCACTGAAAATACCAAACACGTCATGCGTTGCAGTTTTAGTTAAGGCCATCCGTGATCTTTCCAGGGAAAACAAAAGTACTTCAACGCAGTTTTTCTGATATTCAAAAAAAATGAATGCCATATAGAATTTGAGACACGCAAATATTTACACATTCATTTTTTTATTGAGCAGCTCATTCAAACTTTCAAAACAATTTAGTTAGTTTTTTCAATTTTTACTTATGTCATTTGCGGATTAACTCGAATCTTTTCAGCTTCCTCACTTTATTGACGTACCATCGAAGAAATCTGCGATTTTTCATACGTGGGGTAAAATCACGCATAAGAACATCAATAACAGAACGCACTGCGAAGGAAAGCACATAATGTGAGAGTAAATCATCCTATAATTTCTTTAGTTGATGTTCCTGATGAAAGCTTGCCACAGTCGCCGTGCTGCGCTAACATTCGCTCGCTCGTTCGCAGCAACCGTAAAGTGATTCATCATCGCGACCCCTGTCGATTATTACGGCAGGAACATTGTTGTCGATGGCGTTTCTGCTGCTGTTGCTGTTATTGTTTTCATTGGTGCAGGCACGATAAGTCTTTATGGTGCTGTTGTTTTCTATGCAACAAAAGCTGCAGATTATTGCTTGATACGCTGCAACCAGCAGATGCTGTTGCGCCAATTTCGATGCTGTTTATCCTTTAACCGTCTACACGGATATCAAAATTTATTTTCATAATTTCATGGGGTTGCTGCTGCTCATCCTCATTGCATCTAAACATAAGCTGCGGCTTGTTTACGAACACTGTATAATGCAGCTACAACGAGTAAAAATTTGAATGGTAAAGAGTTAACTCTTCACATGAGGCTGTTGTACTGCTACTGATGGTGCTAGACAGTACGTAATTCTATTTTTGATGCAGCTTACATATGTTGAGTTAAATTGTATGCATAGTAAATTTGAATACCCATGTTTTTAAATATGATGTAAATTGAATTCAGATGCTGCAGTGTAGTGTACTATTGTTGCTGCAAACACAGCTTCGGTTATTCTTACTTTTACTGCTGCTACATCCACTGATGTACTCATGATGTGCCCTGATCCTGCTACAGCAGCGCCGGACACAACTGTTGCTACAACTACTCCCTCAAGTGCTGCAGCCGCTGCTGCTGCTGTGCGGTCTTTTTAACGGGCAGTTTTACGACGCAGCGCAGCTGTATTGTCTGCTCCGATAATGTCATGCATATCCGAGACAGCAGCGCGCCGCATGAGCGATTACGGTCGGCACCTCGCACCCTCGGAGACCAGTCAGAGCCCACGGGAGCTGTGCAGCGCCGAGAAATAACTGCGGAAATTAGGCAGGAATATCGAGGAGCGCAAAGACATGTTAGGGGCGAACAGTGTCCCTCAAGATCTGGGTTTTTATTACGTTCTGCCCTTCGACAGGCTTCTCTGCAGGACATTCAGATCTCATTTCAATGTTAGGAACCTCCCGAGCGCATTGTTTGGAAATTTGTATCTTGTAATGAGTTATCATAAAAAATTTGTATAAAGAATATGGTTCCAATTGTTTTTTGTAATTCACAATTGCTGGGTGACATCATGTTCTGGGCTGGATGACAGCAATTTGAAAACTTAGGTAAGCTAAAAAGATTTATTTGAAAAATAGGCGTGTTCAACCTGTGTGTGAAATAATTAACCAAAACACAGTCTTAGGAAACCGTTACTAATAAGCATGTAGTTTTCAATTTCCTGAACGACACAATACGATTTTTTGATCAACGCTACAATAATCTTAAACGGGTTTCAAAAACAAAAATATCAATTCCTTTTAAAGAAAACTAAACTATTCATTAGTATGCCTTTATACCGTTCTTTCCCCTAACTGGAAGAACACCTGTGATTCAACTCCTTTAACTTTCCCGCCGTCCCATTCACACATTTATAGACTAATTTCTTACGGTACTTGTGAGGCAAGAAAAAGTACTGATAACTTGAAAAGTTTAGATGCTCTAAGGAAGCAGTGAAACTTGGAATCTTCCTTTGAACAAAAACGCTCATGTAGTAGTGTTTCTACAACCAGTAGTAGGTAACTACTGAACAACTGCATACCGTTATTCATTTTTTTAGGCGAATTTGTTTTATGAAAGCAAGAATATTTTTTTTGAAGTTAGATTTTTTAGAGTGAAATCTTGTTTTGTTGAGATTTTTGTTGATTTTCTTATCAATTTCCGCGAAAAACTAAGCCAAGTTGAATGTGGATTAGACCCTTTAAAAAAAGATTCGTGTTTATTAGAAGCCCAAAAAAGATAATTCGCTCTTAATATTTGAATTGAAACAGATGCTGCTTCTGCTGGAACGTTGTTGGTGATCCAGGTAACTTTTGTCGATGTGAAATGCATGATTTTACTTTGACTGCGTCGTGTCATCTCGTACTGAACAAATTGCATCGTGGCCAGCAGTCCAACGCTAATTTCATTTTTTGCTTCGGTTGTTGAAACAGATGCTAATGTCACCGCCATTCACGCTCTTGATTGAATACTTTTTTTATTATTGGTATTGCTAGTGCAGTAAATACATCTCCAGATGTTATTACATATTCACGAGCTTTTATTGCTTACCGATGCAACATTTATTTATGTGGGAGCTTTACCTGTCAAGCTGAAGTAATTGCTGTTGTTGTCGATGGTGTTACTGTTGCTTAACGTTGTTCTCCTCGTGCTTGAGGTCGCACACTTTAAATCACTGATCGGGCTTTTTCATCTGAGCATTTTAAGGAAAAGTTTTTTCCTACTGTTCATGTTGTTATTTCTGTTGGTGATATTTCTACTGTTGTTGAAGTTACTGCTGGAGTACCTGTGAATTTATTTATTCCAAAGGCCGGGCTGATGGTGCTAGCAGTCATTCAACGGTTACTACATTGAGGGGTAATACAGTACATTTTTGATACATGTATGTGTGTCCTATGTGCACCACTAAACCTGCGCATAAATGTATATTATAAACGCATAATGAAATATATTCCTGAGTCGTGTGTAACTGCCTGACCGTGAAGCTAAACAACACTTCTGGTAAGCCTACGGTATTCACTATGAACGTTTAACTTACTATGACAAGACCACAATGAATTGGACTCGTGGACTGAGAGTAAAAAATTAATGAAAAAACACAAATATAATAGAGCTTTGACACCAATAAAATTACTAGCTAACTAAGAACCTACTGTTGCAAGTTTTATATTTTAATTTGGCGCAGCGATACGCATTGACGACACGGTAATTTAACATCACCAATCTACTTCGCTTAAATGACCCTTCATTGCGGAGATTATTCTCAAAGCCCTGAATCCGCACAAATAAGATAGCCACCCACTTCTTCACAGAACACCTGTCACTGCAGCACTGAGATGATGAGTTAATAGTGACGCATTTAGGTGCGTCAAAATTCACCTGAATGATTACTATGTTATCTGAACCGCACCCACCTAATGAAGTATTTTATTTTAAGTATTTCAAGAGGTTCAGTCAGTCAACTATTTTAAACGCAGTTATGTGATAAGCATGATCTGAAATGCAGACAACTAACAGGTACATTTTAATTACAATTACATAAAGATGCTCAAGAGCCGACGTTCAGGGTACAATAAAAAGATATAAGAATAATCTTTAGATACCTTCAACAGACTGATACTGTGAAGCTTTGAAGATTTCGTGGGATAAATCGTGTCAAAAAATTATTGCAGAATGCATATATATTATCAAATTTTAACATTGGCTTGGTCGCGAAATGAAAAAATCAATAAGAATTACGAGATAACTTGTCTAAAAACATTCAAAAGTGAGAAGAATAGGAATAAATTCTTTTGTTGTTACTTAGAAAGTTCGTATCAGTTTGTGAAATTCCTCTCGACAATACATCCCGATGCATTTCGAACAGGTTAGTTTTAAGCAAATGTTTGCCCTTCATATGAAGGATCGAGAACCTCTCCAGTTCGACAGGACCCTAATACACAGCTCGCGTTTTTTCACAGGTCTCACCCCACTTGGACGATTTAGCAAATTTCCCAAAATAGTGGTGCTTGTGTGGTGGGTGCGCACCATCCATCAACCAATGACAGGTCATCTGAGGCGAGTCACGTGACGCTTCCGCACCAATCAGAGGCGAGTGATGGATCGACGACACTGGACACTCTGTAGAGTCGGCCAAATTAGACGCATGAATTTATTGCGGTCGGTGACCAACTTGCCAGCAGCACTGAGCATGATGACCGCACCTTATGGCAGTGCACAACACACTGACCAAGTTGCACTCTTTTCAACATACTGAGCAGATATGTCAGGCTCCGACTCGACAAGATTTTGTTCCCGTGCGTTGTGGCATGTTAATGCAACATATAAGAATCTCAACCTTGAGTATTCGTGATTTTGAATTCATGGGAGCGTGTGGAAAAATACTCAAAAAGGAAATGTTAGAAAAAGCTTCAGAATTTCTGGTCGAGATAACATATGAAGAAAAAACATTTTTTACTCATAATCAATGGATTTCAGGTGCGCGCTCAAGCCGATAATAAATTTTCCCGACACACAAGAAAACTTATTTGCTGATGTGCAGTACAGTTCAGGAAAGACCAAGTGCGTTACCTGTCCCATGAAGAGAACTTTTAAAATACGCCTCTACCTCGTAAGTGAAAGGGAACAAAAATCTATGGAACATGAATGTTAGACTCATAAGTAAGAAATTTTGTTAGAGCAACAGTTTTGTTCAGTATCTTCACGATGAAAACTCTAATAAAGTAAACAAAATTTATTGTAGTTGCACTGCCCAACGTATCGTTTAGCAACGTCAATGATAATTATCACGTTGACATTTGGCGTAATTATGATATAAAATATTTATCATTATTAAAATTATTGTTATGATGATAATTGTTTAATGACGTAAAAACAATGATGCTATGACAAATTATTATGACGATGTTCGTCATAATAACGGTGAAAACGATTAATAACAAAACTACGATGTTAACGATGGTAACCTTGACGATAGGAAAGACTGAGGGTCGAGTGGGAGTTGTTCACCACCTTAGCATGGACCATTGTTACAGATTGCATGTACTGTATGTATCAGGCTTGCTTAGGAGCAGTGTGAAGTAATGGAATAAAAGCGTGAAGTAATGGACTAACAATGTGAACTAAAAAACTATCAGCGTGAAGTATTAGACAAACAGTGTGAAGTAATGAACTAACAGTGTGAACTGGTGGATTATTTGTGTGAAGTAAGGAGCTGACAGTGCAAAGTGGTGGACTTATAGAGTGAAGTATTAGACAAAAAGTGTGAAGTAATGCACTAATAATATGTAGCAGTGTAATACCAGATAGGAAACACAGAGACGTCACTGCTGTGGGGCTAAGCTTTGAAGTTACATTGGAGCGTAAGATAAGGAGAGCTCATGAAGATATCGAAAAAATATGATCACAACAAGTCCCCAATAGATGCCTCAGTAGAATTGTGTGTGCCAGTACGCTATTGACAACTGACCGAACTTTGGCAGAGCTGTAAGCGCGATACCCAGCGTCACTTCGTCTTCGTGATGAATTAAAGGAACAAGGGGCTTCCGTAGCAGTGTACTGCAGGGAGGCAAAAGGGTAAGGATATTTAATGACAACGTGGGAGAGCTTGGGTGAGACATCATAAGGAAATTTGAGGACAGCGCAGTCACAGCACGAACGAGGATTCTGATTTTAATGTAGTAGTGTTGATTCAGTTTAATTCTAAGATATGAATATTTCTGAGCATACTATTAATTTCAAAGGGTACCTGTATCTGCGTGGTTCTTAATTTTAATTAAAATTTATCCCAAGACATGTTCCCCGTTGAGACGTTTTCGTTATTCCTCTGCATTTCTCAGCTGCTTTTTACAAAAATCTCTTTGTTAAGAATCAGATTTGGAAACAAAAAGCGAAGAAGAAAAATACAAATTCGTTAAAGACGGTCACAAGGTCCATCGATGCTGTCAATGCACACGAGAAGTAAAAAAAATATTAACTATAAGGACATGGTACTCGCAGCTGCACAGTGCTCATTTCATACCCTTGACGTTAGAACCGACGTTAGCATTCAAGCAAAAGGCGTCACGTTGAAACACGCGGGACTTTAACAATTATTTTAATGGTAATCATTAACGATTAGTAATTGCTGCGCATACATGATCATTTATTATTGTGTATATTGGAAACTATTGCAGACCATTATGCTCATACAATTTTTATTTCTTTTGCTTATATTACTGACTGTTTCACGATTATGGTAAGCAACTATTATGCTAATACCGTTGGGAGTATCAATTATAACACAAATAATATTAATAATTTTGTAGGTTCATTGTTAATTATCTTGCATTATGTACGAAAATATAATTTTAGATTTTCCGTTGACTCGAAAACGCAGGTGTCGAAAATCGATTTTACGAATTTGTGCTTTCGCTACTGCAGATTACAGCAGAATTTAACGGCTGTAGAGAGCTGCAAAGTTTCAACACTGCAGAGTTTCACTACTGCAGAGTTTCACTGCTGCAGAGTTTCACTACTGCAGAGTTTCACTGCTGCAGAGTTTCACTACTGCAGAGTTTCACTACTGCAGAGTTTCACTACTGCAGAGTTTCACTACTGCAGAGTTTCACTACTGCAGAGTTTCACTACTGCAGAGTTTCACTACTGCAGAGTTTCACTGCTGCAGAGTTTCACTGCTGCAGAGTCTCATCGCTACAGAGTCTCACTGCTGCTGAGTGTCACTGCTGCAGAGTCTCACTGCTGCAGAGTCTCACTGCTGCAGAGTCTCACTGCTGGAGAGTCTCACTGCTGCAGAGTCTCAATGCTGCAGAGTTTCAACACTGCTGAGTTGATGGTCAATTTCGGAAAATCTTCGAACCATTTGCTCTGCTTCTGTATCCTCACCTGGCGCAGGTGTGCGCTGGTGTGGAGGCCAGGTAGCGAAGGAGAACTATTTCTGTAGACGCTTTGAATGCTGAAGGAAAAATCGGGAGCCCTTGAATATGCTATGCAATTTGAAGCTAATTAATGTATAATTTTTAAAACGTAAATCTGAATCCATAGTCACATTGTCAAAACGAAGCACATTTAAAACTGTTCAAAATTCACCCACCAATCAACGCATGAATTTTTGAAAAAGAAGTAAATTTGGACCTTTGATAGCGCGATTAGAGCCGAAGTGCAGTATTTGTCCAAAAAAAGAAAAATCAAATCAAGGTTGAAACCGCACATCCGCCAGCACAATGACCAGGAAACCAAAAGAGTTCTTTAGAAACGCGCCCACACAACCCATGTAAAGCCCCTTCAGAGCTGGCCTTTGACTGCCCGTCCCCATTGTTTCTGCACAGAAGACAAAACAAATAGGTGAGAGGGTCCCGGCAGTGCCATTATCTGCGAGCACAATGCTGGCACAAGCTCTGCTCCGCACACACCAGGCCGCCGCGACGCCCGCGTTCGTACGTCCGACAGTACGCCTCGCGCTCATGTCAAAGATGTGGTCAAACAAACACAAATGTAACCGACTGATGCTACGCTATGTAATTGACCCTAAAAGAACCAGTATATTCTCTAGGTGAATGAAATAATAAACGCACGTCTTACGTACGCGTGTGAATATCAATCTTAGTTTTGAACGAAGAGGTCAAAATTCAAAAATAAATTATAAACAATTAGATATAAGAACTAAAGATAATAAAAACTTGTGTAATCGTTCCACAAGTCTAGAATTCATATTTCTATGGCATGTTTGCAGCATCGTCTTTATTAATTCTGTACGGCTGCTACCTCAGCTGAATTTATTTTCGATATCGTAAAACATTGTCAGAGGTTTCCCTTTCATTGATAAATTTTCAGGCTAAACGAGGGTGAAAATGTGAGGTACATATATTTTTGGGAGACATATATTTCGTAAAATTTAATATTCCGACGAAAGACTAGTATTTCTGAAGAAAGTCTAGCATTTCTGATTAAATTTTTCCATTTTTATGAGCATAGCAACTTTTCCACTGTTATCTTTTTTCAGGTGTACATACAACAACGTTACACCTGATCAGCCTCTGTTTTGCTTCGTACAGTATCTCGTGTACAGAATTTGATTTTAGGAATGAAGGACAAAATCATTCTAAATTCAATTTCTATTATATTCAGGTAAAGTTACCACGAAACTCAGGCGTGTCAGCTCTCCATGTCAGGCCTGTCAGCTCTCCCTGTCAGGTCTGTCAGCTCTCCATGTCAGGCCTGTCAGCTCTCCATGTCAGGCCTGTCAGCTCTCTATGTCAGGTCTGTCAGCTCTCCCTGTCAGGCCTGTCAGCTCTCCCTGTCAGGTCTGTCAGCTCTCCCTGTCAGGTCTGTCAGCTCTCCATGTCAGGTCTGTCAGCTCTCCATGTCAGGTCTGTCAGCTCTCCATGTCGGCTTTGAATGTCTCACCAGTTGACTCACACTATGAAAACTATATTACACCGATATGAAATCCTTATAAAATACATATATACACCCCTGCAATGACAAACGTGCTGTCATTGCTGTCAGTCAGTCCGTCAGGTATAAAACAAATTTAGCCTCCGTCTTTCGTCTATATCATTCTATACTTCCACTTTGCATTCAAAGTTGATTTTACGTGTGTGGTTGTCAGATCTAGCGGTCAGGTAAATGTCTTCAGAGTTCTTTTAGAGGTGGATTATCTTATTAAGAAGCATAAGATAACTATGAAACTTCATTTTTTTTATTTTTTGATAAAATTCTCCTATGGCGCACTGCACTTCATCAGACGAATGTCAGATAATCCAACAAATGTACTAGAATTTCTATTGGCTACTATATTTATGAACCAAAATTTTGTCAAAGAACCAAAAATAAGACAAATCATGTTAAACCTCCAAAAAAATTAGCCTTTTAAAGGCGTGTTTCGCGTCGTGTCTGGTGTGAGACACGATATTCATATTAGCAGGGAAGTTTTGCAGCCTAATGTTCTTCACTTAAAAAATGAGCGCATTAATCTTTTCATTCTTCAAATCAACCTTGAATTAGATTTTTAAATGTCAAGGTACTATAAGAAAAGGATTAATTAATATTAATTCTCAGTTAACGTTTTTCGAGCGAATTAATGTGGGCTCCGAAAAGCGTCAAAGAAAAAAAAAGCTATGCAAATGTCTTCATTATCTTTAAATTTATTATTTTCTCTAAAATGTACTTGCCTTTCGAAGAACAAGCTCTGTGTTTTTTGGTCCATAAACCTGCCCTGCCTGCAACCATGGGCGTTTTTTAAGCAAAACTCAGTAAAGCCACAACGGAGAATTAAGGCTCAGTCTTCTTACCACAACCAGGAGACACTCAGAGCTAATTGCGGGTACCCATGATACCAACTGCCTTCCTCTTCCGCTCCTCCACCTCTTACCAACCCAACTACTCCACCCCTTGCCAACCCAACTCTCTCTACTCCACCCCTGGTAGCCCTAGCTACATACTCCACTTCTTGTCACCTTTGCTACTCTAGCAAGAGTCATCTTAACTAGATCTTTGCCACACTAACTACGACATCTTTTCCATCCAAACACCATACTTTCTCCGCCTCAATTACTATTTTTCTGGCGTCCAACTACCATACTTTGGCCACCCCAACTACTATGCCTTTGCCACCTCAACTACCATACTTTAGCCACACCAACTACCATCCTTTTTGCCTTCCCAACTACCACATTTTTTCTACCTGAACTAACGCATTTTTGCCACTGTAACTCCAACACATTACCTACCTTAGCTACCACGCCTTCACTGAACGACTGCTGCTCTAAGGCGAGTGTAAGTACCGTAAAGGTGCTGCGATTGCGGCTGTAGGTGCTAATAAATTAACCTCGATATTCTGCCATTACTGTCATGCAGGCATACTTCAGTTATCTTCGATAACGCATTCATTGTCCTACAGTTGCTGTAAACGCACATGTTTTTGCTGTAACTGGACCGTCATACACTACTGTAAGAGCTGGTACTATAGTAGCAGTACACATCAGTGCTGCACACGCGGCTGTAAAAGCGTACATAACACAAAATTATCCCCTACAACGACTCGCGTACAGACACCAAACTCATTTACAAAGAAGGCCAAGCGCGCTTCAAGTACGACAACGTTACGCAGCGGCACCTAACGTTGTTCCTGAGCTTGGCTCTGCGAACAATGACTCGACGACTCCAATCCCGAGTCACGTGGCCTCCTGAAGAGGTTGTTCAGCGTCGTGTAAACATGACAGAAGTCCCGTCACAGGCAGGACTCGCGTGTCAGAAACAGCCTCCGTCTGCAGCACCGACTGGAGCTACCAGGCTTCTAAAGGCAATAAGTCGCAACGTCCCGTCTGGACCAAGGACCACAAACACTCTGGTGAGCAGCTGACCCCTGTTCCGGGGCTGAGAGCGAGTGCCACATGATGAAACAGCAAAGGGTAAGTAAAAGAACTGCGAAGGGAAGCAGAAAGTAACCGGTAAACTTGTGGTCGTTTTCTGTATTTGGCTATTTATTTCAAGAGGGAAGAACTTATTGGTTTCGTCGTGATAAGATAAATACAGCAAATGTTAAGTCGTGGTAGTATTGTACATATTCCTTTAGATTACAGCGCTTCAGAGGCTCGGACTATGTGGCATCGAAAGACAAAAGACCATTTAGTATGAGAGAAAGAGGAATTTATGCACGAGAGGTGTTCCGATACAGGATCCCCAGCTCATAGAAACAGCATTTCGAGAATGAAAAAGAAGAAAAGACAAGTAAAAATTAGGTAAGAAGGCACGGAAATTGAAAGAACAAAGTGGGCATGAAAAATAGAAGTATCAAAGGCTTGTCGATAGCTGAAAAACCTAACAGTACCCTCCTGGGGTCAATATTCCCCAAATCATACGATAACGAATGCTAAGGAGAATATCCGAATAATAAGATAAGAAAGCAAATAATAGAGCGAAGAGTTACTATCGTACGACAAAAACAAAAAACATAGAATGGAGACCATAACCATAAGAATCGAGAACGAAAATTGTTGGATAAAATTGCTATACTTTATTTATTTTTTCATGCTGTATGACAAATGCTAACTCAATGCATGGAGGAAAAATAGCTTACATTTGATTGTTTGTACTTTCCATCGAAAGCTAGCGGTAGAATGGCATAGAGCCCGAGGATAAATCAAAGTGACTGAGTTTCCAGGGCTCGATAATGAAAAATCGACGCCGAAGCTAATGGCCATAAATTTGGAATCGAAATAAGTCAACATTACGCATGCTTTAACTGACCCTCACTGCGATGAATTTCATGAATGAGGCTGCATTTCGTATCCTGCACGCATATATTGGGTAGTATTTCAGGCAAAAAGTAAGGAACAGGGAAAATTTGCGCAGAAAATTTGTAGCTAGAAAACTTGTCATGTTTAGGAAAATTTGAGAAGCATTCTTGCGAGCATCAATGATCGTAAATCTTTGATCCATTAACGTTTACAAAATTCATTAGGTGAAATAGCCTCGAGCAAGTAAATATTTTAGAGCTCGAGTGTTTACCGGACGCTAATTAGTTAATCTAGAACCTTATAAAATAGTATTAAGAATAAACAGTTAGCCTATTGATCCGAAGTAGCATTATAAGTGAAGCTGAACTCAATGTGTAGAATACACCTCTCAAAAAGAATTTGATAATTTAAAGGTTTCAATTTGATTTTCGAAGTAAATTATGAGATTTTGATCCGTAGCAAGAAACGAGTCCCTCTGAGTACGCATATGGGGAACCAGAGCTGGAATTAAAAACCATGAAACGAGAATTGATTAAGCTACTAAATCTCTAACAACAATCATTTTACGACGTATATGTTGCCTATGCCTTCAGAAAGTTAATGGTACGTAAAATTATCAAGTTCTCACAATTTTCAGAATTTTCACGCATTCTTTCTTCCTCTACAGCTCATGTACATCGGTTTCACGGCCCTAATTGCCAAGAATTTTTTATCTATGGCCTCCCCGCACACTTACTTGATCCTCCGATAAACTCAAGTTACTGTTATGCAAGCCCTTTCATTTTTCCAATCCGTCATCATGTAGTAAATCATCTTTGCAGACCATTCCCTGAATCACAACCAGACCCTTCTCAAAAGAACTCTTTCCTTATCAAGCCAAACCTCTTCAGATATCAGCCCCCAATAGTCCATCACCGATACACTATCCTTCCCAGCGAAAACAACTATCACCTACTATTCATCCAAAAAAAACAATATACTCCCTAAAAAACATCATCTACTATTTCCCGCCCCCCTCCAAAAAAAACATACATCGACTACAAGCTCCCCAAAAATTCCATTACTTACCGACAAAGAAAAACACCTACTTTC